>VOQZ01000447.1:0-67380 GCA_008079305.1 Phytophthora palmivora | reverse complement strand
GTGCCACCGGATTCGCGTTTGGTAGCTTCTTGGTGGACAACGTGCGTCGCAAAACGATCCTGAAGGAGTTTTTGCCGTTCGTTTCTTTGATGGGGTTCACTTGTGGCGTGATCGGTGCGTGTCGGAGGTGATGGTGTGGCTTCGTGCAGGCGTTGTTGTGCCTGCTCACATCTCAGCAGGTTTGAGCCTCATGAGTGTAACTTGGTTATCTGCGCTCGAAATGTTCCCTGCTCTCGCCGGCCACTCTATTGGACGCTGTCGCTGGTGCGTCTACTACTTTGTCCAGATTGTCGTGTATTTTTTCGACCCGTCATTCTCACTGGCGAGCTTCATTCTATCTGCTTGTTGCGCAATCCTTACGTTCGTGCTGTTCATGTTCTGCGCTAGTACGAAACTGGGTGCGATCCAGACTAAGGCTGAGAAGAAGTATCAGAGATCTATGCGCGAGTCGGCACCCGAGATGGTAGAGGCGGTCGAGCACGAGCATGATGTGGATGACTTGCACAAGCAGCACACCATTGCCCAGACGTCAGCGATGAACCGTTCAGCAGGTGTTGCAACGAATCCAGCGGCTTCGGCTGCGAACGTTAACTTTGGCATTTCGGGAGTGAGCACCCGTGGATTCGGATACAGCGGACCCCCTGCCAACAGTGCAGCCTCGCACGCTCGAAACACGCACGCAATTCGGCTTCAGTGGAGTGAATGTGGATGAGTCTTCCGTCGTAACTCGTCGGCCCTCGAAGCCAGGGACCACTTTAGCTTCCATCGTCTCGAGAGCACCGAAGAACCGTCTCCTGGAGGCCCACAGCTTCGCTATGGATTAAGCACTGGACTCAGCGATACGTCGTCCACGGACTTGAACGCCACGGCTCCTGAGCGTCGCAGACAATTGGCGTCGCAATTGTCGTCCAGCTTCGACTTCGAAGCCGAATTCGAAGCCGAGCATCGAAGACTTGCGTCAGGGCCAAATCGGCTACCCACGCGGCCAACCTCGCTCCGTTTCGTTCTTGCAGTCACAGCAATACCCGGATGCTGACTTGCATGCCGAGACTCAATCCGTTCGGCTGTAGATAGATGGAAACACAGATAAAGACAAAAGTGCATATTTCGTAATTATTTATTCAGCGTTGGCAAGTGATAATGATCAACAGGAGATGACTCGAAGTCAACACTTCGGATCGTGGATAGTACTCGGAGATCTGTGGTCAGCCAGCCCAGGTACATTTCACCGTGTCTACCATCCAAGAAAATCTTCGGACCAGCTTCTCGCCGCGCGACCAGCTTGTCAACTTTTCACCATGGAACGATCAGAGATGTGGATAGGACGAGACTGCCATTCACAGTCCAACACCAAGAGATTGCCAGTGTTGCCAACACTACACTAGCGCGACAATATCAAAAAGCAATTGCGTGGATTTTTCCAGTCTGTCGCCATACTTGCAACCGTTTCCTTCACTGCATCACTACCAATAGTAGTGGAGGCAAGAAGACCATCATCTGTTCTATCGCCACTTTGTCCAAACTCTATTCACAACGCATCGACCAGCTGTAGGCCAAACAGTAAAAAAGTAAAGTCTTGCAAAACCAGCTGCCAATTCCGCAGCCATTCTAGTCGTTACAGCCGGATAAGACAGGCGCTCCGCCTCTTTGGAGCAGTTTTGCATTCTCCCCCCCTTGCAACCGAGTTCTTAGGCATTTTCATTTCGCAAGAGATACACCATGACTCGATTTCTGTTAGTGCGTGTGTGTGTTTTTCGCTCTTTGATGCAATTCGCGGCAACTTTGCGGCTTTTGCTGCCAGTTCATCCGCGGAATGTTGCAGTACATGCATTGGCAAGACGGCAGACGCTGCATACACATACGACCCCGTGGTCTTCTCGCAATGTTCCAACGTTACCGGTGGTGTCTGTTGTTTCGAGTGCGGCAGTTTGGGTGATCCAAGTTATGGTGACACAATTTCGTATGGGGACGACGGTGTTACGGCTGAAGTCAAGGCGGGCACGTACATTTCATTCACTTGGAGTGGCGTGTCCAACGTGACGTACATTTCACTCAAGACCGGGCAAAAAAGACGGTGACTCCAACGATCTCGGACACTGCAGCAACTGAAAAGTCAAGTACCTTCCTCATCTGTGCGAAAGCTGCAGTACCATCTACTTCCGAGGGTGGGGTAGTGATAGTTGTCGTCAGGCATCTCAGGAACACTCTGTCACAGTTACTGCAAGTGACTCGAGCACTAATACGTGCAATGCAAACGATGTGGTTGTGCCCACTTCGTCCAGTACAGGCTCCAGTTCCATTGAAGCCGATGATACAGTCGAGAGTTGTAACCAACAACGAGCTACTGTACAGGTAGTTGATGGCACACGCACGTGTGTGTGTTTCAGACTGGACAAACCCCCCGAGTGTGATCAATGGCCAGTGTGGAAGTGGCTCGTTACTGTTGGTGGTGGTGTCGCTGCATTATTCTCCATCATCATCTCAGTTCGAGCCTTTCTTGCTAGTCGCAAGAAGAAGGAGGAGCAGCAATACCGTGAAAATTTAGCTCCGATGGGCGCCAAGAGCGACGTCGAGACGCTCGAAGTGACGCCGGATAACGGTTATCATGAAAAAACCATGGCCCCATACAAGTACGACCCGGAGCGGACCGTACGACTGGAGGAGCGCGGAAACCTGAGGACCGCGAGTTCACGCTATGAGAACTGGATCCAGACCAATAACGTTATACGAGAAGTTAGTTTTCCCTCCCCTTGGATGTTTTTTTCTCCGATTGATGTCGACGTGGTTGGAATGACACTGCTGTAGCCGGATGAACTTACAATGTGCAATATACCTTGTTCTTTTGACGATGGCGAGTTCGTCGTTGCGATTGACAAGTAGCGGGATCAGGACCTGGACGACAGATTGAGACAATGACAAGAGATCACAATTTGATCATGGACGTGTGTGTCTTCATGTTGCTAAATCTTGCAGTTGGCTAGCCTTACCACCAGAAGATTAAACGGCACGGAAACACAAGACGACAACTCTCGAAGCAAATGTCGAACAGCAACGAAGTCTGTAACTCAGTAGTACATTATAACACCAACACGAACTACGATGTGTGACGTTTCCTTCACATCTTGTTCATGGGCATACCGGTACCACAGAATGCAACTACGCATTGCTTGCCAGTTACTACATGTATCAAGACAAATGTAAGTTCAGCAAACCTCCATCATTATTATCGTCAATTTGTGCCGTTGCTCTACAGATGTAAGCAAATCTTGTGCATGATGTGCCGATCAAGCAAAATGCTGAGCGATAGTTCCTCCTCTTAATGCATGGCTAAGAACGAGATCATGCGGAATGAGAAAGTGGTTCCAAATGTTCTCACCAGCCAACCACCGTACCATCCAAACGTCGTCTTAGCTCGTAGTAAAGGCAAAGTCTCATTCTAGCACACATGTCAGCATCGTCGTCACGACACAGCCGCCTTTTTATCCTTTGTAGTTTCGCATTCGTGCATTCGTACTGAGGTGCGTGCGCTCAGGGCCTGCCATTCGGCTCACTTCGCAGCAATTAGACTCCTGAGCACGATGCCCCCATATCGATCGAAAATGCTGGTATTCTACCTTGTCTTGGTCTTGATATTCGATGTCACCAAAGCTCATTGGGAGGCAATTGCTGCCAGTTCATCCGCGGAATGTTGCAGTACATGCATTGGCAAGACGGCAGACGCTGCATACACATACGACCCCGTGGTCTTCGCCCAGTGCTCCAATGTTACCGGTGGTGTCTGTTGTTTCGAGTGCGGCAGTTTGGGCGATCCGAGTTATGGCGACACAATTTCCTATGGGGACGACGGTGTTACGGCTGTTGTCAAGGCGGGCACGTACATTTCATTCACTTGGAGTGGCGTATCCAACGTGACGTACATTTCACTCAAGACCGGGCAAAAGAAGACAGTGACTCCAACGATCTCGGACACTGCAGCACTGAAAAGTCAAGTACCTTCCTCATCTGTGCGAAAGCTGCAGGTACCATCTACTTCGAGGGTGGGGTAGTGATAGTTGTCGAGAGGCGTCGCCGGAATATTCCGTCACTGTGGAAGCGGGTGATTCGAGTACCAACACTTGCGACGCCACCGCGAGCGATGTTATCGATACAGCTACTTCAACTTCTAGTAGCAAAAGCACCGGTTCTAGTTCCGTGCCAGCCGATGAGACAGTGGACAGTTGCAACGCCCAGCGAGCTAGTGTGCTGGTAGTTGATGGCACACGCACGTGTGTCTGTGTTTCAGACTGGACAAATCCCCCGGAGTGTGACCAATGGCCAGTGTGGAAGTGGCTCGTGACTATTGGTGGTGGTGTCGCTGCATTATTCTCCATCATCATCTCAGTTCGAGCCTTCCTTGCTAGTCGCAAGAAGAAGGAGAATACCGTGACAATTTAGCTCAGATAACACCAAAGAGTGATGTGGCAACGCTGGAAGTGACACCCGACAGCAACTACCATGGAAATGCCATGATGGTTCCGACCAAGTATGATCCGCAGACAGACCGCACATCTGGAGTTCCTAGGAAGCCAGTCGACAACGAATTCACGCTCTGAAGAGCCCTGGCATCAAATACAAATAACGTTAAAGCGCGGTTACACCCTGCGCAACATGAGTGGGCTTATAACCTTTTAAAAGTGGGAAAATAACATAACTCCTCATGTGCAATACAGTGCATATCCAATTCCTGTGACGACCTCAAGCTGTTGTGCGTAGATCAGGTAGAGTTTTGATGTTGGTGTTGTGAAGCAGGCTGATAAATTAGGACCAGTTTACTATCAATCCTTTGGATCCGATTTGCTGTTTTCCAGTAAAGATTGATTGCCTATTGCTTTTTGCGGTGATGGAAAATATCTCTCTTGCCGTTCGTACCCTACTCCATGAAAAACTGCTCTGCATACAATAGACCCTAAAATGGGAGAAGTATTTCATCTGCAGTCAAGGATAAAGCTACTGAGATGGCGTCCCAAATAGAGATTTAATAGTTTTCAAATTCAACTTGTGCTTTCATCCGAAGTATCGGATTGTGTTTTATGTAAATCGGGCCAGATACACAGAGCATTATTGCAAAATTGCCTTATTGATCGATCTCAAGCTTAAATTACTAGTATTTTTGGTATCAACAATATATTGTTTGGTACAATTAGAATCTTGTTTATAACAGGAAAAGATCCCTTTCAAAAATGAGAAATGTGGACCACTCTAAAGACTAAAGTTTAAACATAAACAACTAGGCCACGATAGATTTAACAGTGGCGGGCATCGTGCGGATTGAAACAATTGACAACTGCAATTTGCAACAACCGTAACAAAATAGATATTTTAATATAGACTGAGTCAGAGATTTTTGTTTTTCGATTGTCTATTTGGTACAACAAATCCTTTTCCAAAGCGAATTAATGCTTTTGACTCGATCTAAACGTGAAACACGCTCTGAAGTCATTCATTAATTTAAACAACGCAGTGTTCGATGTCCGGGTATTCACCAAATAGCTCATCAAATTTAGAGAGATGAATTGAGAAGCGCGTGGGTTGCTGAGCTTTGCTGCTCATGCAATCGACTAATCGCAAATCGTAAGTCGAAATCTAGAACCTCGGATTTGGATTGAGTGCTCCGCTGCTTTGTTTCTGGAGAAACACCATCAGAGCAACGAGTTCTCGACTTCTGATCTTTGTCAATAGACAAACCATTTCCCAAACCACAGGGATAGGCTCTCTCGATAGTCTGCCATCACCAGACATCATCGTCATTTCGACAAGGCATCCGCCTCTTTTATCCCGTCGTTGCATTCGTACATTCGTGCGCAAGACGGTTGTGTATGTAATTGTGCCCTTGCGTCATTTCTCTACTTGCAAGGAAGGAACCAGGATGACCCACCGGTCGGTGGCATTGGCTCTTTACCTACTCGTATCCACCGTAACTCTCGATGTGACGTATGCCAATTGGGAGGCGATTGCTGCCAGCTCGTCCGCAGAATGTTGCAACACTTGCATTGGCAAAACATCCTCTGTTCCCTACAGCTACGACCCCGTTGTATTCAACGACTGTACGAAGGTTACAGGAGGTGTTTGTTGCTTTGACTGTGGTAGTCTAGGAGACCCTCAATACGGCGACACAGTCTCCTATGGAGATGACGGTGTAACAGCGGTGGTCAAGGCTGGATCTTACATCTCATTTACCTGGAGTGGTGTGCAGAACGTCACGTACACATCACTCAAGACCGGGCAGAAGAAAACCGTGACCCCCACCAGTTCCGATACGGCTGCGGAGAAGAAATCCGATACGTTTTTGATCTGTGCCAAAGCGGCGGGTACTATTTACTTTCGAGGCTGGGGTAGTGACAGTTGTCGTGAGGCATCGCCAGAGCACGCGGTGACAGTGGAGGCGGGTGATTCCAGTGCAAGTACGTGTGATGCAAGTGACGTTCAGGTGACAACTGCGACTTCGAGTTCTGGTAGTGCGAGTACAGGTTCGAGTTCGGTGGCGGCTGATGAGACCGTGGACAGTTGCAATGCCCAGCGAGCAAGCGTTCAGGTTGTCGATGGTGTACAAACCTGTGTGTGCGTGTCAGACTGGACGAATCCACCAGAATGCGATAGATGGCCTGTGTGGAAGTGGCTCGTGACAATCGGTGGTGGTCTTGCCACATTATTTTCCATTGCTCTCTCGGTTCGTGCATTCGCGCAAAGTCGCAAGAAAAAGCAAGAAGAGGAAGAAAATTATCAGATGAGTTTGGCTCCGAAGAAACATGAAGAGGAATATAAAGAGAACTTGGCCCCGATGGGAACCAAGAGTGATGTCGGCCCGCTGGACTTGACACCCGAGAGTGGATACCACGGCGCAGCGATGACTCCGTCCAAGGAGGTCGAACGAACACCCGGTGGTACACGAAAACCAGACGAGCGATTGTTCTCGCTTTGAGCAGAATAAAGTTCTACATTAAAATAAATTTATAGCACGGTGATGACCGATGCAATTCCATTGAATTCTTCTCGTCATCTTCTCGTTGATATTTGAAGAAAAACGCTTTTTGAGATCTACACATGTATTTTTCGTTTTCCCTTCATCAACTTCAGAAAAAAACACGAAAACACTGTCGTTATTTTGGCTGTTAACAAAGGTGTACAAACCAAATGCAGTCTTGTTTCAAGGCAATTTACATGGGAACAATTCCAAAGGATCGTCTAGTCGACTAGCACTTAGAACAGCGAGAAAGCAAACGCACTCGCGATGGTCAATGCCACCGTTGCTCCCGGCAAAACCGTTTTTACTGCCGAGTTCGGATTCGACCCCGACGACGACGATGTCGAAGAGTCCGACCTCAGCGACGACGCAGTAGATCCTCCTGTAGACGAGTCACCAACATCCACCGATGAAACTTGCGATGAAGACCCTCCAAATGAAGACGATGTGTTGGACGAACTACCCGTCACGGAAGACGCACCATTTTCATTGGTGGACGAACGTGAAGCAGTGTTCGAGTTCCCAGTCGAACCCGTTGAAGTCCCGGTGGTCGACCCAGCACCATTCGAACTACCGTTAGAGGACCCCGTAGTAGTACCGGTTGTAACCCCATTGGCGTCATTCGTAGCTGTCCCCGAGGTAGAGACCCCCGCTGTGGTTGATCCAGTCACAGTAGTCGAGGTTGAACCAGACGGGGTGTTCCCACCAGTTGCGGTTGTTGATCCCGTTGAAGTAGTTGACGTTGACCCATTAGCGGTATTGGTACCGGATACTGTGTTAGATCCCGTTGCCGTAGTTGACCCAGTAGCGGTGTTTGCACCGGTCGTGGTGGATGAGCCCGAGGTGGTAGACGAAGTCGATCCAGTACAGACCATTGTCTCGCCATTGCACATCTGGCCACCGGAGCAATCACTCAAAGTGTATTGACAGCTCGTAGAGCAAATCTGAGCAGTGGCTGCAGTATCCGTGGTGCACACGCAACTCTGGCCACACTCTGACATGCTGTTGCCATCAAATACACGATTGCAAAGGGTGTTACAGTCTTCGGATGTTGAGGCACCTCCATTGGCAGTACAAACACGACGAGCACAGTTGCCTTGTGTAGACTGGAGGAGTCGCCCAGCTGATCCCTCAACAGGGACACTCACCAGCACCAACAGACTTGCGACGACAGGAGTGATGCGAACCATGGTGATGGGATGAGGAACTTGGTGAGAGTCTTGACCTGTGAAGGTAAGGTGAGTGTCAACTCAGTTAGGAATTGGAAAGTGAGAGAACTCAAGAAGAGTTTGAGTACCAACCGAGGCAGAGCTGCCAGTGGGAAGGGTGCTGGTACCAACCGGCTGGATGACATTCCTACCGTCTCAGTATCTTGGCAGCCCATATGATATCTTATGCCCTTGATTAAACCTTGCGCAGTGAAAAAATGCAGACAGATGTATTATGTCGAGTCATTTTGGAGGATTTCCATCGGCTTTACGGCAGAAGAAGACGCACCACAACGACACTAGATTTCCTATTACCAAACACTTCGCTTAATTGTAGGTAATTTTTCTGAAATTTATTCCAATAAATTTCAAAGAAAATTGCAATACAATTTTGACAATAACTGCTTTTGGGGCACTATCGACAGTTTGAAGAGCGAGAGTGAAGTTCAATGATCGCCCGACTGGATCAAGTGAGCAATAGCCCAGTTCAACGGAAGAATACTTATCCTTCAAAGGTACCATAAAAACTATGATCTCGAAACTCCTCGTGAAGAGAAGATGATCTTGGACAAGAAGTACCAGGAGGAGAACACCGTGCCACATATCACCAGCACAGAAACCCATACACGTGCACGCTGGAGTAGTTTCCAGAATTGCGATGCATAGCCAGCAATAGAAGGTATTAGGAAAACAGCAGTCTCAACGTTTTATTTCCAAAAGCCATACTGAACTACGCAATCATTGCCTGGAACTTAACCAGTCTTCTAACATCACGTGACTCCAGTATAACCCCAACAACTACTTGCTGTAGAACTCATCGAGATGCACAACGCTGTTGCGCACGGCACTGTAGATCGACGTATTTCTTCGAATGTACACAATGTCTCAATCCATATGAAAGAATTCTCGTTGTTCACATACTCAATACGTGAGCAAATTTATTATTCGAAACTGCTGTGGTAGTGGAGAACAAACCTTTCCAAGTTGAGCACCACGTTGCTTACCGCTGATCACTTCAAACCTTTACAACAAACGTGCCATTTTCTCGGTATACTTCTTGATGGGAATACATATACGAAGAGCATGCCAATGGAGCCTGTAAGTTCGACAACTTCCATGAACTCACCAACTTGAATCGAGTAAGCGTACACTGAGCACCAACGACGGTACAAATTTGCAAACGTTTAGATACACATAGACGAAGTAAGTTGCGACTGACGACATTACTGCACGTCGTGATGAATCATTTCAAGCGAACTGTGCAACCGGGCCCAGAATTGGTTGACACTCCCTATCCTTTTCTAGCCGCATCGTCGGTTGCCGCGCCAAGAAAATAGAATTTATCGAACGGTCCATTATGCTCACGGCGTTACAAGGGTCCTGTAGGCATATGTATATAATAACCAACAATTCTGTTTCTAGTGTCTTCTCCAACGCTTTCGAAGTTTGTCTGAGTGACCCTGTTGACGCATGATACCACCTGCGACATATCACATCCGCATGGTCTCCACCAATGATCGGGGGAATTGGTGGCGTTGTTCTCGAACAAAGGGGATTTAGCTCGAAGGTTCAAGCGACAATGTTTTGCTTACACGTGTGGTAGTCTCATCGTCCACGAGTCTTATTACTTAGGCTGAAAGCGAGGAACTCAACACTTTTCGGTTTCAGGCGAGACAAAATGCTAGTCATCGTCACTGCTTCCATCTTGAGGTACGGAAACAAGCCAGTGCACGGACTCGCCTCAAGAGTCTGTCGTTGATATTGTGCTGAGATGGAATCGATTCAACGCTGCTAAATGCAATACCCCGTTCCATACGATATGCCGGTTTTTCACATTGTACTGTGATTTGTATGTGGTCAAAACTCGGAAATTGATTTCATGGAATTGAAAATGTATACTATTTTCACTATGGACATACACCCAGGATACAATCGTAAACCATGATCGCAGTACATACAATATCAAGATTACGCAACGCTAGAGCATGCGGCTGCCGCCGGTGGAGTCAGTGTGTATTACGGACGTACTAATCCCATTTACATTTATTTAAAAATGTGTTCCTATACATTTTAATAACCTAGACTTTCAAGTTCTGGCATTAGTAGTCATCAACCTCGAGATCGTTTCCACTACGACGAAGATCAAACTGAAATGTGCGTCAAAACTGATAGTACGGTGCTGCTAGAATTATTCTTGTGGAATATCGGCTTCTGCTCATCACCTTATCTCATTCGGTGCGAGTGTACATTTTGGGTACCTTGCTATACCGCAAATTCAGCGAACCCAGAATACCCTGCTATCATGTTTGTGGACCACCAACCACATCGCTTCCTGTGTTTCTAAACGTGATTGACATTCTCAGTCCATTTCAATTCGAATGAACTATTTTTTGCAATCAACAGTTCACAGTTTAAAATACGTGCCAACTGAGGTGCATCAACGTGTAACAATCAAGACATCATCGCTCTTGCCGATCACAAAGAATTCCCCTAGCAATTCATTGTAGGTTGTTTGTGAACGACTCCATCGCGCATTCCAATGCATGCATTTAATATTTACATCGATTGCCTACATTGAGACTCACCACGGAAAACTTTCGTTCGACTCAAAAGATCCAACTTTAAACAACCATGTCTATTGTCGTGCAACACTCTTTTGTCATGGCCTTACACTTTCTTTCCCCATCCCAACCAGTGGTCTGCAGCGTTTGCCTCGCCTTTTACTCCAAGTTCAGGTGTAATCGTACTTATTCGAATCCACAGGCACTGAAAACTAAGAAAAACCTAAAAACGACGTACCCCCCTTTGTACAGGGCTCACTCCCAGATTCGCCTTGTCCTGCCTAGTCCAAAAAAACAGAAAATGATGGCGCTATCCGATCGGCCGAGCCGAAAAGCTAAACGAACGGACGTAGACTACGCCGTTCTGTCTTCGGGTCAACAGATCCCCGAGTATTCAGAAGATGATGAGTCGGCCGATGAAAGTTATGGCTCAAACTACAAGAAGAAGCGCCGCAAACAAGCGGCCGAGTGTTTTATTTGCCACCGACCGCCCAGAACCTACAGAAATACCATGCTACAATGTGACAGCTGTTCGAGATTGTAGGTCACCAAGTCTTATTTACTAGGTTTTTAAGGTCATGAAACATAATTATTATAATGTGTATTTGCATATTTCTTGTCTTTTATGCAGGTATCATGCTGCATGTGGCAAGCCATTCCAGTCAACATCCATTCTAGGCAACACTAGTTGCTATGAGTGTCTCCAAGAAGCTAAGGTGGACTCTTTAAGTGCTCTACCTCGCAAGACACTCGACTCCATCCAGGACTTTGTCAAGGTTCTCAAGAAAGCCAAGAAAATTGTTGTTATTGCTGGAGCAGGCATCAGTGTCTCTTGTGGCATTCCAGACTTCCGTTCAAAAGACGGAATCTATGCAATGGCACGCAACATGGATGTGGTGTTGCCAGAACCAGAGTGTCTTTTCCAGATTGACTATTTCAGAGAAGACCCAGCACCATTTTTTGAGGTGGTGCGCAGTGCATTTGCCAATTCACCTAAGCCGTCGCCGACGCATTGGTTTTTGAGGCTCTTACAGGACAAGAAGAAGTTGCTGCGTGTGTATACACAAAATATTGATGGCTTGGAAGAAGCAGCAGGTGTGACGAGGTGTATTCCTTGCCACGGCAGTTTTGCCTATTCAGCATGTATGCGCTGTAAGAAGCGCGTGCCAACAAGTACTTTGATGCCCGTAATTCAAGCAGGAATCATTCCTTCGTGCTCCGAACCGAACTGCCGCGGTGTACTGAAGCCGGAAATCACGTTTTTCGGAGAAATTCTAGACGACAGAGTGAGCACGACCATTACAAAAGATCGTTTACAAGCTGATTTGCTTATTGTCATGGGAACGTCGCTGAAAGTTGCACCTGTCATGGAGATCCCAGGGTACTTGCCCTCTCATATTCCTCAGGTGGTGATCAACAAGACCTTGCTGAAGAAAAAGAAATTGAAATCAAAAAAGCTCTCGACTGGAGGAACAATGAGTCGAATTAGTACTAAAAAGAGTGGCAAGGACGACGACGATGATGAAGAAGAATTCGATATGTCGCTATTGGGCGACTGTGACGATATTACCCGCTACATTTGTGCCCAAGCTGGTTGGGACTTGGATCCGAAGGCTATTAAAGCAGCAAAGATGAAGGCTGTCATGCATAGCAGCCAAGTCATTTCGCATCAGGATTCAACTGGCAAGCGAGTCTACTGCTTTGGAGAGTGCCAATGCAAAAACAAGCTTGCTGCAGGTATGAACGATGATGACGAGGATGAAGAGGAGGCCGAGGAAGTAGAGCTTGAGGAGGATATTGTATGGTACGCTGTCAATACTGTCGTATACACTACTGCTGATCTAACACTTTCTATGGCAATACAGCAATCGTTGCGAACATCAGATCGACACAGACGCAGAGCCTGGCTCGGGATGCAAAACTGTCCATTACCGCTGCAAGTACGTGCAATTTTTAAAATGTCTATAGTAGTTTGTAAACGTCTACTGATCCAGATAAATTGTTTTAGTGATTGCTTCGACTACGATCTGTGCGGAGATTGTTATCCAAAGAGGAGATACAAGCACAAGGGCGGCAGACATCGATTCACGCAGTGCTTATAGAGTGTCAGTATTTTCATTGAAGCATTGCTACTTCTACTGATAGCCACGGTGATAGATAGTTTGGACGGATTTCAAATGAGCGTATTAAACATGTTGAAGTCAGTGAATTTCCAGGGAATATCACTTTGATCACAGCACTGGAGATCAACAAGGTACGGTCGCGCTTACTTTTCGTGCTGCTCGTAAGGGACTGAGCACTGACACAACATCAATAGCTCCACTACAGCCGTTTTCAGCCACTTCAGCATGACAAAGTAATCTATCCGTTGAACGAGATCTGTGGTAAGGCGTCAGTTGGGGTCAAGTACAGCACAAATGACGCAAATGAACCTCAAGTCACGTTTAGCTACACTTTCACACCTCCGCATGTTCTCACCTCGAGCTCATTCGGCAAACCGCCTGATACGTTTCAAATGACCCACCGACATCGCTCTTTGTCTTCGCCGTCTTCGTCATCGATCTCTTCGGGTTATTCATCGGACTCAATGCAAGACTATCAAGCACTCCGTCGTGCCTCGACGATGCCGATATCGATGGCTCAAACTTCTCCTATTCAAGCCACGCTGTCACCTTTTAGCACATTGTATTTAACAATTCACTCGGCGCAAAATGTGCAGTTCAAGTCAAACCGTGCGTACTGCAAGACATTCGTGGCAAACATGCCGATGGTGGAGAATACGATGTTTGCCCATTTCTCAAACAACCAATTCCAGTCCTTCAAGACCGACATCGTGCAAGTGGATAATAATAATCCCGTGTGGAATGCCAAGTATGAGATCCGTATCAACGATCCAAAGGTGGAAGTGCTTTCCATTTTGGTGAAGGACCAACAATTGCTATGTTGCGCGATAGTTGGAGTCTGTGTGATCAGCATCAAGAATCTCCTCGGAATCGTAGGTGTGGATCAGTGGTTTGCACTGCGCAAAGGTCAGTTCCAGACTGGTCATCTTCGTCTTCAGATGCAACTCAAGAAGGTTGAGCAACAGTCGAAATTTGGCAGAACAAGGATATCTTCCGATCAATCGCTGTTTGATCGGATAAATCGTGTTGAATCGATCTATGATGATCGTTGTCGTCGACACGGAGAGCGATACCTACGCGAAATGGAACATCATCCGAGGAAACAACACAGACACCACAACAACGGAAAGCATCAACAAACTGATGACCTCAACTCGAGTGACAAAATTGACAAATCACCAGAAGCTGTAAACGAAGCTTTTACTTCTAGCTTGGATCAAGTGCGTTTAACGAGTGACTACGAGGAAGGCTCGCTCAAGACTGCGTCTGAACGAAATCCCATCAAAAACAATTATGCAGATATCAAATCTTCGGATATCGGTGAGAACAAACCTGAATCAGAATTATCGGACTCTAGTTCATCGACCCACCGAGCGAATCAACAACACAAGAAACGCTATGGAAAGGGAACGTCAAAGCAGGAGATGAAGAAGAAAACCAACAAATATTACTCCGATTCGGAATCATTATCACGATCTTCCTCTTCATCCGATTCACGCCAACGACATCGAAAACACAAGAAACGCCATTCACACAGATACCACAAGCATCATACACATCAACCTTTTACGACCGGACCTTATACAACCCAGCCAACGTACACTTCAACTCCAATTGGTGTACTTCCTCCTCCACAAGCACCTTCACATGGAAAAGGTATGGACCAGTTGGTGAATGTCGCTTCTCGAGTTGCATCGATAGCTCTGCTAGGTGCTGATATCACGAAAGCGTTCTCGAAGTCTTCGAATCCGCCGACAGTGATTGATGCCACTGCAAATCAAGGAATTCCAATTGCATCTGAGCGACAGCTTTGATATCATGGAGCTGGAAAATGTTGCAAGAAACACGTAAGTGCATGAATCTAGTAAAACAACAATGCTGAATAGGTAGGTGTTCCCCGAGTTCAAACAAAAGGGCAAATTCTCAGGTGGTTCAGTGTTTGTCGGAATTGTAAACACATTCAAACAGTAGTGCTGCTCTTTGGTTGATAAAGTGGTCGAGATAAAGTGTTTGAAGCTTCTCAGATACACTTACCATTGCTTCGCAGTACGAATGCGTATATTATTCGTGTTGCTCTCATCGGTATCGGGACTGAGCATTTATGTTCTTGTTTAGTGGTTAAGCAGCAGCTCACTAATGCATCTCGGTAGCTATCCGTTGAAAACGAGGCACCAGAAGGAGTCCGGAAATGGGCAACGATCATAACGCACTGCAACCTAGCTACACTTCTTACCGTGCACTACAAATTCATTCGGGAAAATGCCACACACGACTAAAGTACCACCCCAACATCGCTCCTACTCGTCTTCGAGCTCTTCAAGCTATTCGTCGAATTCACCAATTGAAAGTAAACCACTTCGTGGCCTCCACAATACCAGTATCAATGATGTCCCAACTTGCCCCCGATCATGCCACATTGCAACTTTTTAGCACGTTATATATCTAACAATTCACTCGGCACTAAATGTGCAGTTCAAGTCAAACCGCGCGTACTGCAAGACATTCGTGGCAAACATGCCGATGGTGGAGAATACGATGTTTGCCCATTTCTCAAACAACCAATTCCAGTCCTTCAAGACCGACATCGTGCAAGTGGATAATAATAATCCCGTGTGGAATGCCAAGTATGAGATCCGTATCAACGATCCAAAGGTGGAAGTGCTTTCCATTCTGGTGAAAACCAAACAACTACTGTGCTCCCCGATAGTTGGAGTCTGTGTAATCAATCTCAAAACTCTCATCGATGCCGGACATGTGGATCAGTGGTTTGCACTGCGCAAAGGTCAGTTCCAGACTGGTCATCTACGTCTTCAGATGCAACTCAAGAAGATCGAGCAACCATCCATTTCACTCAGATACAAAACTGACAATTCTCCCGAATTTGTATCAACTACGATTGACAAGTTAACCTGTGGTCAATCGCTGAATAATGATTATTGCCAACGACATGAAGGAAAACGGGATCCGTGCGACCAGAAACACCTTGAAAGAAAACAAACACGCCGTCACGAAAACGATGAGTACCAGCAACAAATGATGAAGGAAAAAGTCAGTTCGAGGAGTAGTAAACCACACGAAAGTGATAACGAAGCAGAGATATTCGACGAAGAGCTTGGATTTGAGGTGGATCAAGAGGGTGGCAACAACAAAGAATCTGACGAACAGAAGCCACGCTCTGAAGGAAGTGAAGATTTCCATTCTCAACGAAGTCATTCGTCAGATAAAAGCACCAACAGTAACGAACTCAGCTGTAAGCAAATCAACGGAACACACAATGCACAACAGGCCCGTTCGCCATCTTCCGAAGTGCTGTGCGGCATGAAACAGAGTACAGTCAAAAATTTGCTCGCAGAGTCACATCAAGCAGATCAAGACTTTACTCATGACAAACGTCTAGAATCGTCCGCAAGTGAATCAATTTGTGCATCAACGGGAGTAGCGAGGAATTCGACAAAAACTTTTCCAGAAAGGATCCTCGGGCCCCATCAAAGAAGTTGAAGCTGATTTCGGTCATGAATCTACAGCAATTGATGACCAAGTTTCACCAACCTCGCGACTAAAAGTACCCAAAGAAAAGCAGCAATCAACAGCAATTGACCATCAAATCTCACGACTACAATTACCCAAAGAAAACAGCAATACAAGAAACAACCTGAAAAGGGGATTTTTATTTGGATCATATTCGGTCGTGATCACAACTGAACAACTAATCAAATTTCTTGATTTCTACGAAAAGCTAGACCTATCCAGTACTTCAGAATCAGAGAACGAATAGGTTGAGGCTCCTGTCATGCAGCAATCTTCTGTGTACAACATTGGATGATCATTTTATTAACGGGTGTGCTTACTTCTCTTATCTACGTCGCTGTCATGGTTTCATCGACGCTTATCCTATGTTCTATATACACAGGAAGATTTCATGGTTCAATGTTCCGGGGTCGATGCTTCTTGGATCGGCACTTGACCATATCGTCGATCCAGTCGATACACCGCTGTGACAGAAATTAGATTATGGCAACCAAAGTAGACAGAGATGGATGCAGATCCGTCAACGACGACGGCGTTCATGTTCCGAAGAAGATGATGATTTATCTACTAGACTTGGTGGAAATGTTAATGTGGTAGGGATGTCACCTTCTTGTTGGTAGTGATTATGGCTGGATTGACTTCTAGATGACACAGATCCTTGCGTGGATTTCTTGAAAGTTTTCTTCTCTGGCATCTTCATTCTAGAGGTACTTTTGTGATACCCTCTTGAAGATGCTGAACTCGAGTCGGAAGACTCACCGTTTACGTATTTTCGCCGCTTGGAATGTTTTTTTCTGCGACTGTGTTTTCTATCTCCACGCTCTCTACGATCTCTACGACGGTAGTTGATGTTGCTGCGAATAAAGGAATTTCCATTGCATCCGAGCACTTCATTCGATATCACGGAGCTTAAAAAGTTGTAAGAAAAGACGTAAGTGGATGGGTGCGGGTTGAAATTAACGATATCGCTACCACGGGTAGACATGCCTCTACAGTAGGCAGGCAATACGCACAAATTACACGAGATAACTATTTCCTACTTTGAATTAATTAGTTTAATGTATGTTTGTCCCTAGAGGGTTTGCCCCGATCTTGCGGAATTATACACTCATTATATCCGTAGCGCCGTTCACTGGTTATGAAATAGTGCTAGTGAATAGAGAGTTTGAATGGCTTTCAAGCTTCTATCGTACGTAGATCATTGCTTTTGTATTACGAACGTGTAAATTTATTTGCTCCCATAGGCTGAGCATTGACCAACTTGTTAGATATATGCATTCTAGCTCACTAACTTATGCAACAATGCTCTATAGCTCAAATGATCTATCCATTGAGTAGTGATCAGCAGAAAGACACCACAAGGAGTCCAGATATGGGTAAATTATAGTAACGCACAAACTTAGGCAACCCAGCTATACTTTTTCCTAACCTGCACTAGTGATGCGAGGCAATTTACAGAATGGAGTTGTGTTGGCACCACAATTTCATTCGGTAAAATGCCACGCGAGACACAACTTGATCACCAACATCGCTCCAACTCGTCTTCGTCTTCGGATCCTTCGCCGGATTCAACTCAAAGTTATGAAGTTAAACCTCCCCACCATGCCTCCACAATGCCAGTATCAATGGTGACGCCAGCACGCCCCCATCAAGTCACACTATCACCTTACAGCAAATTGTATCTTACAATTCACTCGGCACTAAATGTGCAGTTCAAGTCAAACCGCGCGTACTGCAAGACATTCGTGGCAAACATGCCGATGGTGGAGAATACGATGTTTGCCCATTTCTCAAACAACCAATTCCAGTCCTTCAAGACCGACATCGTGCAAGTGGATAATAATAATCCCGTGTGGAATGCCAAGTATGAGATCCGTATCAACGATCCAAAGGTGGAAGTGCTTTCCATTCTGGTGAAAACCAAACAACTACTGTGCTCCCCGATAGTCGGAGTCTGTGTAATCAATCTCAAAACTCTCATCGATGCCGGACATGTGGATCAGTGGTTTGCACTGCGCAAAGGTCAGTTCCAGACTGGTCATCTACGTCTTCAGATGCAACTCAAGAAGATCGAGCAACCATCCATTTCACTCAGATACAAAACTGACAATTCTCCCGAATTTGTATCAACTACGATTGACAAGTTAACCTGTGGTCAATCGCTGAATAATGATTATTGCCAACGACATGAAGGAAAACGGGATCCGTGCGACCAGAAACACCTTGAAAGAAAACAAACACGCCGTCACGAAAACGATGAGTACCAGCAACAAATGATGAAGGAAAAAGTCAGTTCGAGGAGTAGTAAACCACACGAAAGTGATAACGAAGCAGAGATATTCGACGAAGAGCTTGGATTTGAGGTGGATCAAGAGGGTGGCAACAACAAAGAATCTGACGAACAGAAGCCACGCTCTGAAGGAAGTGAAGATTTCCATTCTCAACGAAGTCATTCGTCAGATAAAAGCACCAACAGTAACGAACTCAGCTGTAAGCAAATCAACGGAACACACAATGCACAACAGGCCCGTTCGCCATCTTCCGAAGTGCTGTGCGGCATGAAACAGAGTACAGTCAAAAATTTGCTCGCAGAGTCACATCAAGCAGATCAAGACTTTACTCATGACAAACGTCTAGAATCGTCCGCAAGTGAATCAATTTGTGCATCAACGGGAGTAGCGAGGAATTCGACAAAAACTTTTCCAGAAAGGATCCTCGGGCCCCATCAAAGAAGTTGAAGCTGATTTCGGTCATGAATCTACAGCAATTGATGACCAAGTTTCACCAACCTCGCGACTAAAAGTACCCAAAGAAAAGCAGCAATCAACAGCAATTGACCATCAAATCTCACGACTACAATTACCCAAAGAAAACAGCAATACAAGAAACAACCTGAAAAGGGGATTTTTATTTGGATCATATTCGGTCGTGATCACAACTGAACAACTAATCAAATTTCTTGATTTCTACGAAAAGCTAGACCTATCCAGTACTTCAGAATCAGAGAACGAATAGGTTGAGGCTCCTGTCATGCAGCAATCTTCTGTGTACAACATTGGATGATCATTTTATTAACGGGTGTGCTTACTTCTCTTATCTACGTCGCTGTCATGGTTTCATCGACGCTTATCCTATGTTCTATATACACAGGAAGATTTCATGGTTCAATGTTCCGGGGTCGATGCTTCTTGGATCGGCACTTAACCATATCGTCGATCCAGTCGATACACCGCTGTGACAGAAATTAGATTATGGCAACCAAAGTAGACAGAGATGGATGCAGATCCGTCAACGACGACGGCGTTCATGTTCCGAAGAAGATGATGATTTATCTACTAGACTTGGTGGAAATGTTAATGTGGTAGGGATGTCACCTTCTTGTTGGTAGTGATTATGGCTGGATTGACTTCTAGATGACACAGATCCTTGCGTGGATTTCTTGAAAGTTTTCTTCTCTGGCATCTTCATTCTAGAGGTACTTTTGTGATACCCTCTTGAAGATGCTGAACTCGAGTCGGAAGACTCACCGTTTACGTATTTTCGCCGCTTGGAATGTTTTTTTCTGCGACTGTGTTTTCTATCTCCACGCTCTCTACGATCTCTACGACGGTAGTTGATGTTGCTGCGAATAAAGGAATTTCCATTGCATCCGAGCACTTCATTCGATATCACGGAGCTTAAAAAGTTGTAAGAAAAGACGTAAGTGGATGGGTGCGGGTTGAAATTAACGATATCGCTACCACGGGTAGACATGCCTCTACAGTAGGCAGGCAATACGCACAAATTACACGAGATAACTATTTCCTACTTTGAATTAATTAGTTTAATGTATGTTTGTCCCTAGAGGGTTTGCCCCGATCTTGCGGAATTATACACTCATTATATCCGTAGCGCCGTTCACTGGTTATGAAATAGTGCTAGTGAATAGAGAGTTTGAATGGCTTTCAAGCTTCTATCGTACGTAGATCATTGCTTTTGTATTACGAACGTGTAAATTTATTTGCTCCCATAGGCTGAGCATTGACCAACTTGTTAGATATATGCATTCTAGCTCACTAACTTATGCAACAATGCTCTATAGCTCAAATGATCTATCCATTGAGTAGTGATCAGCAGAAAGACACCACAAGGAGTCCAGATATGGGTAAATTATAGTAACGCACAAACTTAGGCAACCCAGCTATACTTTTTCCTAACCTGCACTAGTGATGCGAGGCAATTTACAGAATGGAGTTGTGTTGGCACCACAATTTCATTCGGTAAAATGCCACGCGAGACACAACTTGATCACCAACATCGCTCCAACTCGTCTTCGTCTTCGGATCCTTCGCCGGATTCAACTCAAAGTTATGAAGTTAAACCTCCCCACCATGCCTCCACAATGCCAGTATCAATGGTGACGCCAGCACGCCCCCATCAAGTCACACTATCACCTTACAGCAAATTGTATCTTACAATTCACTCGGCACTAAATGTGCAGTTCAAGTCAAACCGCGCGTACTGCAAGACATTCGTGGCAAACATGCCGATGGTGGAGAATACGATGTTTGCCCATTTCTCAAACAACCAATTCCAGTCCTTCAAGACCGACATCGTGCAAGTGGATAATAATAATCCCGTGTGGAATGCCAAGTATGAGATCCGTATCAACGATCCAAAGGTGGAAGTGCTTTCCATTCTGGTGAAAACCAAACAACTACTGTGCTCCCCGATAGTCGGAGTCTGTGTAATCAATCTCAAAACTCTCATCGATGCCGGACATGTGGATCAGTGGTTTGCACTGCGCAAAGGTCAGTTCCAGACTGGTCATCTTCGTCTTCAGATGCAACTCAAGAAGATCGAGCAACCATCCATTTCACTCAGATACAAAACTGACAATTCTCCCGAATTTGTATCAACTCATACACATCAACCTTTTCCAACCGGGCCTTATGCCTCGCAGCCAACATACACTTCAACTCCAATTGGTGCACTTCCCCCTCGACAACCACCTCCAAATGGTAACGGTATGGACCAGATGGTGAATGTCGCGTCTCGAGTTGCATCGATAACTCTGCTCGGTGTCGATATCACGAAAGCTTTTTCAAAGCCTTCAAATCCTTCGACAATGGCTGACGTTGTCACGAACGTCGCCCTCAAAGGAATTTCCATGGTAACCGAGGGCGAAAGCTTTGATTTCATGGAACTTGAATACTAACAAGGAACAAATGTCATCTGACGTAGAAAACGACGTAGCATTTTATCTGAATAAACGTTTTTTCTCCTTTAACTTTTTAGCAAGAGACGACTATAAAATCATATTAATGCATGATACTAACTAATCATTTTCTTGACCTCCCTCCACTTCGTAGTTTGCAATGGCAATTTGCCATTGGCAAAATACACAGTTAGCACTCGTTGCCTCTCCATGTGCATATCGCTGGCACAGTTCCCTCTACCACAGTGATGAACCTAAAAACATGAACCTATCCGTACTTGATTTCAGTATGGGTACACTACCGTTTCCACCAGCAGGTGTCCATTCTTCAATCGTCGTGGCGAGTCGAACATGACACGCGACTCGCACGACGGTCCGCCAATGTCACGCTTCCGAGCGTTTACGACGTCTCTGGGTTTCAAGCCCAGTGGCATGTCCCGGTCTTCGTCCGACCAGTCATCCACCCCCCTGCGACCAGTCAGTATGTCTTCGATCCGGTCGCTCTACGGCAACTTCACACTCTATCTACGTGTACATTCAGCACGGAATCTCCCTGCTGTGACTCAAAGTTCCTACTGCAAATTGTACTTAGGAGACACACCCATCATCGGGGGGTTTGGACACGGCAAATCCCTTGTTGGAGACAACAAACATGGCAACAGTCACCAAACGTTTCATACAAAAGTGCAAATGAGTGCAACAAAGGATTGCCCCGAGTGGAATGAAAAGTTTCAATTGAACGTTCAAAACCCCAATTCGGAAATTTTAACCATCCGAGTCAAGAACCATGTTCTGTTATACAGTCCAGCTATCGGGGCATGCGTCATCCACTTGCGGCAACTTCAACTTGGGGAAACGATTGATGAATGGTTTCCCCTCTACAAGAATGACAAAGCAGGAGGACAAATTCGACTGCAAATTTGTTTGCAAGAAAATGTGCAAATGCCCGTTCCCGAACGGCGATATTCTCAAACTAGCGAAGAAACGATACAGAGGTTAATGCAAGAACATCGTGAGTTGGAAGAAGCTCAACGACGCGAGTTGGAGATGCAACAGCAAGAAAAGTGGAAAAGAATGGAACAAGATGCAATGAAACATGCTGGATTGGAACAGCAAATTGAAAGAGAGGAAAAATGGAGAGAGAGAAAAATGGAAGTGCAACAGGAAGAACAGCAACAATCGGATTCCGAATTGCCGCCAAGTTTTAAAAACCGAGGTGGCAAAAAGGACGAACACTCTGATTCCGAATTGCCAGCAAGTTTCAAGTATCGTGGGGTAAAGAAAGAAGAGAATGTTGCAACTCAAATGATTGAAAAATTGCATTTGCAAGAAAATAACGGACATGGAGTAAATTCCGGTATTTCCAGTGGTTATACCGTCAATACTGATGACTATCCTGACCAACCTGCAACTGGTTTCGGGACGATTCGATTATCAGTCGATGAGCTTAATCAAGTCGTACAAAATGCACTACCAACATCGGAATCTTCAGGATCTACATCGTCAATGTACGAGCATCGCCGTCGCAAAGAGCGTGGTGATAGAAAACAAAGTCGCCGAAAAAAACATTCCAAGCGGCGAAAATATGTAGACGATGAGTCTTCCGACTCGAGTTCAGCATCTTCAAGAGGGTATCACAAAAGTACCTCTAGAATGAAGATGCCAGAGAAGAAAGCTTTCAAGAAATCCACGCAAGGATCTGTGTCATCTAGAAGTGAATCCAGCCATAATCACAACCAACAAGAAGGTGACATCCCTACCACGTTAACATTTCCATCAAGTCCAGCAGATGAATTACCATCTTCTTCTTCTGAAGATGAACGCCGTCGTCGACGACGTCGCAGAGCTGAAAAGGCAAAGAAACAAGCGAAGGAACGGAAACGGAGGTCTAAGCGTAAACATGCCAAGTCTCGACGTAACTATGAGAGCAGTTATTCATCATCGTCACTGTCCTCGTCGTCCTCGTCGTCGTCGTATCTGTCTTCATCTGAAGAGGAACGTCTTCGACGGAAACTCAAGAAGAAGAAGTCGAGGAAAGCTCGTGCTCGTGCTAAAGTAGAGAGCGGGGAATCGCGTGCTTCGACTCAAACATCAGGTATATCGTATCCGCACAAGCTTAGTTACGCTGAGTCGCGTAACATTGATTCCATGTCTCCGTATGTGGTGCAGCAGCACTGGACTCCAGAGCAAAGTGATTGTATGCAAGACACCAGAATGCAACAAGACGGTCAAGCAAGTCGTGCAGCTCACAACGGTATTATCGATGATGATGCATATCCGTCCGCCACAAGTGCAGTCCAGCAACAACCAGTATATCGTGACTACGGACCGGATGGAGTTGGATTCGACGAACCTGACGAAGTCGCAACCCCGCAATATCTCGGCCAAACCACCAAGGAACAGACCAATGCGGAGCTGATGCGATCATTTTGCTTTTGAAAATATTGATGAAATGAGAAAGTTATTCGCATCCACATCACATATTTATATGCTCAGGGTTGATGACTGTGAAACTCTCACAGTCAGTGAAATGCTGTGCTTCGGTAAATGATATCCTACATACTTATAAGAACAGCTTTTGCCAACTAACTCCGTCGCTGCAGTTGGCGCGACTTGCTTCGAATTCACCATTTTCTCATGATTTTGTAGCATCACAAAATAGATAGCGGGGAGTTCATCTTCTCATTCATTCACGTCGTCAGGTTTGTTCATTGCATAACGCTTATGCTCAATGCAACGCTCTGTAGACGTACTGCGGTAAAAATTTTAATGTATGGGAAAGTTCGTGATGTGCATGCCGTTCAAAAAATACTACTACATAGTTGTAGTGTATGAGCAGCACTAAAAACAAACTGGAGGACAGACAACAAAGTAGATACATTGGTGACAACAAACTGGTGTCGGAATGACCACTGTACTAACGCGAATGTAGCTGCATCGATGATCAACTAGAAGTATTGAGCCGTCGTGTCGCCCGTTAAACCAGAGAAATCCTGACCGACAAAGGCTGACAAGTCTTGTCCTGCCAGCATCCCCGACAGGTCCTGGCCTCCAGCAAATTGACTCATGTCCGGCATAGCAAAAGGGATGCCTCCACCGCCTCCAGTATCTCCACCACCAGCCAACTGTTGGACGCTTGTAGCTACCGATGCTACATCAGACAAAATCGAAGCCACATCTGCAGCCGTACTGATCATTTCGCCCATCGAGCGTTTCTGCTGTGGCTGAGGAGGTATAGTCTCGATGAAACCCGGCGATGACGCACCATTTCGTTGTTGTGGTCTCGAGTATGTCGGTGGAGGCTGGTTGTACTTGCTCGCCATCCCCTTCGCGTAGTGGTCTGGTCCATATGAATTTGAATGAGGCGGAACTGGTGCGCGGGGAATGGAGCTTGCTTTACTCTCACGGTACGATCGCGCTCTTTCTTTAGTTTTCTTGTGTTTCCTTGTCTTGTGTTTGCGGTGCTCATCAGATGAGGTAGATGAAGATGAAGATGATGACGAGGAAGACGACGAAGATGAAGACGAAGACTCGTACCCATCAGATCCTCGACGCGCTTTACGCTTGGCCTTGCGTCTTCGACGACGTTCCTTTCGTTTGGCTTTCTTCTCTTTACGACGACGACGACGGCGACGACGACGTTCTTCTTCGGAGGATGAGGTTTCCGACGAGCTGTACGAGTCAGCTACAGAGTCTGCAGACAAGTTGCATTCTGGGACATCCTCTCGCCGTTTAATCTCCGAATGGCTTGGAAACAGAGGTGGGCTTCTCAATTGGTTGTTATTCGTGTTTGGGGACTTCTTTTTCGAATGCTGCTTGCGTCGATCTTTATCCCTTCGCTGGTTACAACCTTCTCCATCTGATGACGAGTCCGAGGAGGGTAATGCATTGTCCACCACCTTTCCGAAGGCAATTTCTGTCACCTCCACAGCTTCGGGCACTTGTTCTCCATGGCTACCGCGTTGAGAGCCAGTAAAACTTTGCTGAAGTCCTGAAGCGTTCAATGAATGCCTTGACTTCGATGGTGTGACCTCATCATCAGCGCCATAGTTGTTCGAGTTACCGGGTTCCTTACCCACATGCTCTGGCACTTCCTCCACTTTCACCGCTTCAATCTTCTGAGTCAATCCGTCAACATGCCAGTCTTCTTCATGTTCCATTTGTTTCTGCAGATAAGCCTGCACCTTTGCCTGTTCCTGTCGTTGTATCTGTTCTTGAAGAGCTTGCATCTTTGCCATCTCTTCAATCCTCGTACGTTCTCGCTCTTGAGCTTCTTGTCTCAATCTTTTCAACTCTGTCTGCATTCTCTCCTGCTCTTGAAATTCTCGACGTCTTCCATTTTCTTCATTCTGTTGCTCTTGTCGTCGCTCTCGTTCTTGTTGACAATGTTGTTGAATTAGTCTCTGCATAGGTGATTCATCCACTGCAAGAGGTGGGGGAGTCATTGTCGGGTCCTTCTCCTTAAGCAACAATTGAAGACGAATGTGTCCTGCTGGTTTGTCTCCTTTGTATAGAGGGAACCACTGCTCCGCTGGTTCTCCTACATTAACATTACAAAGAGGAATAGCACATGCCCCAATAGCAGGGCAAAAGAGCATCAACTGATTTTTCACTCTAATAGTTAAAATCTCGGTATCGGGATTCACGACATGGAGCTCGAGCTTCTCGTTCCACTCAGGACACGATTTCTGGTCCGTATAGAGCACTTTAGTCCGGAAAACTCGGTGGGTTGGTGGTTGTAGTAGTAGTTGACTCTGTTGTGACTTGTCTGCCAATAAATGGCTGAACGACGCACCCGCTTGGGTCGATCCATTGACAACTTCTGTGTTCCCTAGATACAGTTTACAGTAGGATCCGCGTCCCATGGCCGCCAGATTCCGAGCTGAATGGACACGAAGGAACAATGTAAAGCCACTCTGGGGTATCGTTGGGTTACCCCATCCCGCCAACCCTCGACTAGACGTAGAATACACTCTCTCCATGGCACTTGCGTGGTACGAAGCAAATTGCAGAATGAACGAAACGAAGGGATGGAAAAGTGTACCCAACAAGGAATGGAACGGTACGGAGGATGGGGTGGGGCAGCTAGAGAGCGTTCTGACCGTAGGAAATAGTACTTTAATTGTTGCTACTTTACGAAGTGAAAAAGGCACCAAAAGGTCCGAGGCCTAGAGCCCCTAAGCCAATGGATGCAATAGTACCTAATCCATTGTTGCCTCCTGTGTTGCCATTAAGTTGTTGCATATTGGCAGCGATGGTGGAAATGTTCGCGGCAGTTCCCATCATTTCGTGGAAATTGGTTCCACTCGACTGTGGGTAACCGGCAGGGTAGGGAGACTGAGATGGTGCTTGCATGAAGGTTCGAGTTGCTTGTTGCTGTTGCATGAGGTGCTGGTTCATCTGGAGCCTCAAGTTTTCATTTGCCTGGTTCTGCATCTCCACGAGCATTGCAATGTTCGATGGAAGAGGAGACTCGTTCACTGCTGCTGCTCTCTTTTTCAATTGAAGGTCGAGCATTGCTTGAAAGTCACTGGAGTAAGGAGACGCGTTCACACGCGTCGGAGTCGCCTGCTGGTTTGGTTTCAGCGTCAACTTCAAGTGGATATGGCCGGCAGGATGAAGTTGGAACCACTGGTCCAGCGTCTCCCCTGGCCGCAAGTGAGCTAGATAAATATTGCAGCTCCCCACCAATGCGTCACTCGAGTCTTTCACTCGAACTGTCAGCACGTCAGACTTGGGGTTGCTCACGTCGATCTGAACGTCTTCATTCCATGCTACCCGTTTGTTTTCACGGACGTGGCTGAAGCTTGTGTATTTCGGCTTCGACCTTGATTCCGCAGGTCCATTAGGAGACGAGTTACTCCACACAAATGTCGTGCAGAACGCTGCGTTCGCTTGGGTCGCCAAGTTTTGCGCCGACTGGACGTGAAGGATCAGTGTAAACGAGTGTTGACCGTAGCTCGACATGTGGGATACTTTTCAAATTCCAAAGTGATCGTGAGTCGGGACAACGACGAATGTAGCCAAAGAATACGACCACTAAGTCAAAAGTGCTACCATGCAGTTCATCCAGTTCAGATTCATCTCAGCATTGTGCCTTCATGATGTGTGTGCGGGAATTGAGCGTGCCAAAGAGTTGGAACTGCAATACTCTCTAATTGTCCATTCTGCCACCGAGAAATCACTTCAGTTTGCTCGACACTTGTCCTCAAATCTGTCGCTCAAGTTGGACGCATGATTACATGGACACAAACCCTGTAATAGTAAAAAATACAGCATCGATTATCAAACCTGTCACAGGGATACTTGTATGGAGTCATCCATTTCACAACTGTAATATACACGTAGCTAGAAGACGACTGCACTGCCATGTTTGTCGTTGTTCTTGTTTGGTTCATTCTCTTTGAATCGCGGTGGTGTCGATCCGACGCTGATGAAGTTGAAGCCAAAGACGATCTGGACGATCTAGACAGCAACGCTTCCGGGTCCTCTTCGGAATCCATTAGCCACAGGATATAGTAGTAAAATTGTCCATTACTTAGTGCTACTCTACGAGCCGAAGAAGGCACCAAAAGAGTCGAGGCCTAGAGCACCCAAGCCAATGGATGCAATAGAGCCAAGTCCAATGTCTCCACTGAGTTCTTGCATATTGGCGGCGATGGTGGAAATGTCAGCGGCAGCCCCCATCATGTCGTGGAAATTGGCTCCGCTCGCCTGGTAACGCAGGTACCCGGTAGGATACTGCATGAAGTTTCGAGTTGCTTGTTGATGATACATGAGATACTGATTCAGCATGCACCTCACGTCCATCGCGTGCTTCATCATCTCAATCCCGTGTAGGTCGCTGGAGTAAGGATACGCATGGACATTGGTAGGAGTCGACCACTGGTTTGGTTTCAGCGTCAACTTCAAGTGGATATGGCCGGCAGGATGAAGTTGGAACCACTGGTCCAGCGTCTCCCCTGGCCGCAAGTGAGCTAGATAAATATTGCAGCTCCCCACCAATGCATCACTCGAGTCTTTCACTCGAACTGTCAGCACGTCAGACTTGGGGTTGCTCACGTCGATCTGAACGTCTTCATTCCATGCTACCCGTTTGTTTTCACGGACGTGGCTGAAGCTCGTGTACTTTGGCTTCGAACTTGATTCCGCAGGTCCATCAGGAGACGAGTTACTCCAGACGAATGTCGTGCAGAACGCTGCATTTGCTCGGGTCGCCAGGTTTTGCGCCGACTGGACGTGAAGGAACAGCGTGAACGAGTGTTGACCGTAGCTCGACATGTGGGATACTTTTCAAATTCCAAAGTGATCGAGGCCAAAGGTTGTGAACACTCTGTAGCAAGTTGGTACTAGCAGCAGTTCACCCAGTTCATGTTCACCTCAGCTTTTGTGCCTTCATGATGTACATGGGGGCGTTGAGCGTGCTGGAGAGCTGAAACTGCAACACTCTCTAATTGCCCATTCTGCCATCGAGATTTCAATCCAAGTTGCTTTACCCTTCTTCTTAAATTCGTGGTAAACCCGATTTGCCTCTGGATCATACATTTTTTACTCGAACAGCAAAAAATACAACATCGATTATTGAACCTATCCCAGGGTTACTTGTATGGAATCGTCCATTTCACAACTGTAATATACATGTAGCTAGAAGACGACTGCACTGCCATGTTTGTCAGATCTAGAAGATTCATCCGCTTTCTTTCCGTCAGAATGTACCCTCGAGTGTTTCAGCTCGTTGTTCCTGTGTGGCTCGTTCTCCTTTGAATGCACGCGGTGGTGTCGATCCGACGCTGATGAAGTCGAAGCCAACGACGATCTAGACGATCCAGACAGCAACGCTTCTGGTTCTTCCTCGGAATCCATCGAGTCGTCCGAGTCCGAGTCCATCTGCAGGTCTGGGATGTATTTCTTCAATTGCAACTTGAGTTTACGTAGTCGTGCTGTCTCCTTCCTCACTTGGCGCAACTTCCTATCGAGCCGTTCTTCATATTCCGTCATGGGCGACACCGGCAACTGCTCAGTAGGCGAAGGTATCGGACGATCGTTTTCATTGATATCCCTCAAAGCTGCAGGCGTACCCAACGGTGGCAGCACCTTGGGTGACGACACACCTGGTGGGGGTGGCCACGTAGCATTGCCTCCTCTCTTCTGTCTATTCTCAATAGCAGCTTCATCCATTTTCCTGCCAATTAAATGGCAATCACTTTGTTCTTCAGTGGCTCGTTTCACCTCAACTGGTGGGCCACTGGACGTTCGTTCTAATCTCCTTTGTCGCCTTTCAGCTTCCTGTCTTAACTGATTCTCCACCAACCTCTTAATCGCTTCATCAGCTTCGTGATTCGCAGCAATTGCTGCCATCACATCTTGGTTTGGTTGTTTTCTTCGTGGCAAGGACGTCACGATATTCTTATCATCTGGTGCAATCAACAACAAGACACGGATGCGTCCTGCAGGTTTCTTTCCCTTTTGCAAAGGAAACCATTGCTCTAACCTTTCCCCAGGCAACAAGTTTGCTAGAGAGACAGCACAAGCTCCAATCACTGGACAGAAGAAGAGGTGGTGACTCTTGACACGGATACTCAAGATCTGAGTACTCAGTTCCACACCTGAACGGATGGGGACCTCAAACGTTTCGTCCCAGATGGTCTCAGGACGTGCCAGTACATTAGGTTGTTGATGTTGCGTCCTCGTACGTCGTACTTCGAGGTGCAAGTCATCGAGGTCATCATTGGACGTGCTCGAGTCGTTCGAGTCTTTCTTGTGAAGAGCTTTGTGACTGCCTTCGGTCATTGCTGTCGACCCCACGTAGAGTTTGCAGTAAGCACCTTGGGACGAAGAGTGTTGCAACTCCTCGGCACTGTGTACACGCAGTACCAACTTGTAACGCTGCTTCTCGTCAGATGGAGCCATATTGCACGTTGTTCGTGAGGGACGATTACGTCTGTGCGTCGAGAGGAAAGTCCGCGAATGACGGCGGAAGAGCCCATTGCACTGCAACGGACAGTCTGAGGGAAAGGAATGGTACACTGTACCATTAATCAGATCATAGGTTCATTTTTAGCTAAAATTTATAGGTGGTGCGACGATGATACAGTGTGTAGTACTGGAGGAGCTTGGAGTATGAAGAGCCAATGTACGTGACGGCAAGCATCTTTGGTGTTGGTGCAGAGATCATCAAAGTGATGCTGTCTTTGAAGGACTTTCGGCTAGCGAAACAGACGAGTCTTTGTGTTGCCCATCGATAAAATTTAGCTAAATTTTATACTCTTTTTTACTGGCGAAATTTTAGATGCATCCAACGAACATGGCTACATCCATCTTACTGCTGTCTTGTTGGCTTCAACGCAACGACTTCAAACGTCTTCTCCGTTGTCAGCACTGATGTTGTTGAGTTCTTGCAGGAGTTGGCGCAGTTCTGTCTCGCGGGCACTGGGCTGTGGTCTGCCATCATCCTCGTGGCTGGATATCCGCGACGCCTCCCGTAGAGTTGACCTGGTGCGAGTAGCGTCCATCATGGCGCGGATGGGCGAACACGCTCCTCCAGCCTAGTCAGCAATAGAAAACGTTAGCAAAATTGGCTGGTGCACAGCAGCAGCAACTGAAGCCATTCGGACACTTCAAGAATCACGAAGTGTGAATTTGCTGAGATCACGAAGTTCAACTCTTTACCGTGAATTTTTTCGGTGGTACCGCACTTTTAGAACTCGTTCCGCTTGCAATAGCGTTCAGTGAGCACCGAATCTCCTCCATGCGCTTGTCGAAATCTAGAAGTATGTCGGTAGTCAGTAAAAGAGTCAGCGGGCAAGTTGAAGTGGCAACATGGGTTCACCTTTGAAGATGTCGGTGTCAGGTTCGCTGGTTTTGCTATGTTGGTTAGGCAAGGAGCTAGAGTCGCTAACGATGCTGGAAAATCGACCGTGCGTGCGTGTGCTGATATCATCATTGGCGATGGACTGTGTACTTGAGTTTTTTCGCCACCGAGATTGCAGCTGACATGACGAGTTGGAGGGCAATGTAGAGCCTACCGACTCCTGTCTGGTGGATGTCGGAACAACATCATCGTCACTGCCCCGATGTGACGAGGTTCGGATACTAGGCGAGTGCTCTCTGGTTGACCTATCAGTGTTGTCACTGACCACCGATTGGTGATCGCTGCAATCATCTTCCAGGATGTCCTTAACGTTTGTGGTACCGTGATCGGAAGAATGAATAGGAGAAAGCAGTTGTGACTCCCGACGTGTCGATTCTTCTGCAACAGCGCCACGGGACTGTTGAGATCGGTTTGGGACAGACCAGGTGTCTGTCGGCTGCTCAGTCTGCTGGAAATCCTTTGCAAGACGAGAAAAGCGCTTTCGTAAACCCGCTAGCTGTTCGAACGCTGCGCTAGCTAGATTTTCAGCTTCATGCTGCAACGCGTCATTCAAAATTGGGCTTCCGGTGCTTGGATCCGACTTGAACAGGGAACGATGTACATCCACCATGTCCTCCACTCGAATAAATACTTCACGCATCTCCTTGCGAAACGAGTAAAGTTCTTCTCGGAGATCACTCATCACAGATTGAGCAACACGCTCACGAGCATCGGAGCATTTTACCCTGCTCGATGATGTCCGTGTAGTTGAGATTGAAGAGCACGGCGAGAGGCAAATGTTTCTAGTGCTAGATCGTTCGGAAGACACTGGCGACGGCATTGATGGGCTCGGGTAGTGGTTTTGACATCTGTACGCAACTGAGTCACGCGCTGAATTTGGGGAAGCGGGAGGAGTTGACACTTCCGAGTGTGTGGGGCTGCGGTGTTCGTCTTGGTTGCTAGCACTCGAACGAGATGATGGAGTTTTGCGTTTCTGTATATTCTGAGTAAGTTCACCGTCTTCGTTTTGAAATGTCTTCACTGTAGCCGGTACTCGAGGAGACTCAGCTTCGCGGATGGAATTGGCTTTACCGCCGAGTTTACTTGAATCGATGTGGCTATTGGTTTGTCCATCCCCAAAAGAAGCACGCGACTTGAACGAATCTCCAGTTCCAGACCCCGTCAAGTATTCACTTGGCCGTCGTAAACTATCAATACTTGATCGGTCTGAATTCCACAATCCGTCCTGCTGCTTTCTTATAGCTGAGCCAAAGCGGTCACCGTTGGAGAACTCATCTACGTCACGCTGATTGTCGTGGCGACTTCCTTGATCACTCCAATATGTGGGAATGGAGCTACGTCCTCGCTTCAAATCCTTACTACTCGTAAATGTTGTGTCAAATCCATCGCTCCTGATAGTGCTCCATTCACTTGAAAAGCTGCTCATATCGAATGGTGAGGAGCGAGAAGTTCTGCTCTCGTAAGACCTTTGTGATGATTCTCTCATAGATGGTTGTCGAGGAACATTCTCATTCCCTCCAAAGCTGCCACGACGATTTGGTTGTTCGCGCATCGTTGTGGTATCATTAAACATTCCTGAAGTACTGCGGTCGCTATCTCGTGTTGAAGACGATGAATCGACGTTCCAGTCGCTCATTTCTAATTGCCGAGGCATTGGGCGCCGAGAAACACGTACATTATTTCCTAGTGGCATCGTGCTGGTGTATGATGAAACGAAAACTGACCAAACCGCCACATCGACTCCAAGGAAGGGTCACTACACAAAAACGATCGCATGCGAGTACAAAACAATTATCCAGAAACTACAGCCTAGCTTCTAGTTTCTACATTAGAACGAGTCACTGTTGCTTGCAGCGCTGCAAATGACAATCATAAGTATGGCCTTCAACAATGAACCATTATTGCAACGTACCTGGATTCAGCAAATGATCCTCCGGACAACTCGAGCTCGTGGTCGGATTCACTATCATCTCCCAAGAGCTGAGAGCGCTGGCGTTCCTCTTCTTCTTTTGCTTTTCGTTCGTTTTCTGCCTCCAACTCCATTTGTCTCTGCTTCTCCGCTGCTTTTCTGGCTAGAACTCGCTGTCGATAGACATCGATGACATTTTCATCCTCTTTCTTTCTCTCCTCCTCAGCTGCCTTTTGGCGCTCTCGTTCCTCTTCTTCCGGGGTCTTTACTGGAGGTTCCGGTGCGGCTGCTGATATCTCGGTTACCGTGTCGTCGACATTGACAAGTTCAACACTAGTTACGGAAGCCTCTACTGGGGTTTGTTCATTATCGAATGAATCCTCCTCACTGATGACGTCTTTTTTGTCGTTGTTGACAGCAGTAGTGCCCTCCACAGCAACTTCGGCAGCGATGATAGAAATTTCTTCATTGTCACTAGATTCAGCAGCATCTTTATCGGATTCAGCATCGTCTTCTACGTTAGATTCATGCCATGATGCTTCCTGTGGTACTTCATCGGTTCTGGTTAGCTCTGCATCCTCACTCTCCTCTCGCTTACTCTGTTCTTCTAACTGTCGTATCTGATCATCTGGCTTATGCTCTTCCTTATCTTGTTTTTGTTTCGCAGCTTGAAGAGCTACGTCTTGCTCTTGTTCCAATCGGTTTTGCTCTTTATCCTCCTCGGTGTGACTTTTTTGTTTCATACGTTCATCTTCTGCTTCTTGCTCCTGTTTCTGCTGACTTGCCAACTCGTCATCTAGTTGCTGTTGCCGCTTCTTTGATTCAATTTCTTCATTGTGCTTCTGTTCCTCAGCTAGTCTTTTCTCTTTGTACGTTTGCTCCTCTTGTAATCGTTGCTGTTCATCAGCCAAACGTTGCTCGGTTAATTTCTGTTGTAGCTCCGATGCTGCTAGTACTGCTGCTCTTTGTCTCGCCAACTCTTCTTTGAGATTCGATTCTTCCTCAGCCTGCATCCGTTTTCGTTGCTCCTCAATTCTCTCTTCTTCCTCCATGCGCTCTTGGCGCATGCGAGCTAGTTTTTCATCGAACTGTCGATTTTGCTCTGCTAGCTCACGTTCTTGTTCCTCCATTCGAGCCTGCTTCTTTTTCTCGTACTCGCGTTGCTCCACTAGCTCCTGTTCAATGCGAGCCTGCTCGCTCTCGAATCGTTGAGCCTCTTCTCGGACTTCATCGTGAGGTTGATATGTTGATGAGGCTTCTACTTGCTGAGATGCCCGGTCCTGGCGAGCATGTATTGCATTCGTTTTTCCAAGTTCACTTGTGTTGTTACTACGGTATCGCTGACTATCACTAGGCTGTAGAGAACTCCCATCGTGAAAGTTTGCCATCATTTCCATCATCTTCATCATGAATGTACGTTCATTCCCTCCTGGGTATTCGGGAGAAACACGAGCATCAGCATCAAGCATGTCGCTGCTTGTTGTACCTCGTTGTGTCCTGAAATCTCTTATAGGACCGTGTTTAGCATTTATCGTGGCTTGAGCTTGGGTCAAGAGCGAGTTCAAACTTGATACGTCGTGCCGCAGCGATTCAACGTGAATCTTTTCATCCTCATATTGGCTTTGGTACTTTTCTGCTCGGGCATCAGACTCAGCCAAGCGACTCTGCATCTCCCGCACCTTCGCCAGCAGCTCATTTTCTTTCCACTGAAATCGTTCGCGCTCCTCATCCAAAATCTGCATGAACTTCTTCCGCTCAGCGACAACGGCATTGGCTTCGTTGAGTTTCATGTCTAGTATCTCTTGCTGCAATAATTTTACCTCGGAAGCGATTGCTTTCATCTGCTCTTTTACCTCTGCGTTCTTCTGCTTGAAGCGCAATAGATCCTCACTCATAGCACTATTATCAGCTGTAAGCCGAGCGTTGGCAGTGTTAGCATCGAAGAAGCTACTCTTTTGCTTATCAAGTTGCAGCTCCAAACTTTTTACTCGCTCTTCGAACAGTTGGCGATCCTTTTCAAGTTGGACCACCAAGTTTTGGGCAGTACGAACATCATCACTTGATTTCTGAAATGCAAATTGTTGCGTGAGTGGCTTGATTCATATCAACACTAAGGCGAATAGCTATAAAACGTACCGATAGCGCAGCTTCCAGTGCAGCAACTTCCTGATGTAACGTAGTAACTTGAGATTTAAGCGTTTTGAGCGATCCTGTCTTGGTTGTAAGTGCTCTTTCACGGTCAATTAGCTCGTCTTGTTTGGTCTGAATATCTTGAAGTGCTTGTTGTCGCTCAAGGTTCCAAGTACGCTCTTTCTCCCGCATTGCTTGGGAGACAATACTCTCTAAATTTGCTTCTTGTGTGCGCACACTTTCTTCCCATAGTTGAAAACGCTGAGTCTCGGTAGCAAAGTGGCGGAAATCACTTTCCACTTTAACTTGCAATTCGGCTTCTTTTACGCGCAATCTCTCCATATCTTTGAAAAGCGACTGTCGGGTTTCGAAAAGTGATGTTTCGAGCTCGGTTCTGCGGGCAACAAATGCAATCTCCAACTCACGCTCACGTTCTTGAAGATGTTCCTGCTTATTGCGATACTCTTGTAACAGGGATGAACGAATGTTATCCACTTCTCGATCAAATCGCCTCCGCTCTTCTGCTCGAACCAAAGCAACTTCCGTTGATTTATATCGCTCAAGTTCTTCCTGAAGTCGTTTCTCACAAATTTCGTCATATTCGTGTTGATACTGCATCATACGCTCTTCAAGAGATTTTTGTGGCTCGAGCTTTTGAGAAGCACACTCCACCAGGTAGGCATTCTCCACCCGTCGTAATTGATTCTCTGTGTCCCAGCATCACTATAGTGTTAAGAACTCTCGTTGTACCTGGGTGGCTATTGGTATTACGCACCTAACACGATACGGTGGTCGAAGCAATCCATTGCAGTCTGTGTTCCCGAGTCCATAGTAGCCAGTTGAAATCTCCGCACAAGCTCTCGAACAAGAACAAGAAGGAGTGACTGACCAGTATTCGCTCTCTCCATTTCCTGGTATGCAGAACATGTCGTCAATGAGCTTGGCTAATTGGTGGTATGTCATGCCCAACATCTTGCTTACCAGTGTATTCTGGACACTCGAGTTCACATGTAACATCTTCATATTTGGAGCACCAAATCGTTAGTCACATCCTCGCGATCTTCAGCTATATATGCGTAAGCGAAGTGCTACCTCTAATATAGTTGCGCTGTCTACTTGGTTGCGCGTACCCCCGATTTCAGGTACGAACACTGCAAGCGTGTTCTCCAGTCCCTTACTTGCCAGGTATTCTGCTACCAGACCGTGCACCAGTTTTTCGTCTGGAGTGGAGCTTGTTGCAGCTCGATTTGCTCGAGCTGCAACGTTCTCTTGATCATGATCATCATTTAGTCGCCGCTGCTGCTGAAGTTTCTCAATGAATCGTCTTCGAAGTTGTGCCTAAAGAGCAGTGCATGATTGTATTTCCACCCCACACTTAAAGTTAAGAACCGTACCCGAATGAGTTCCACGGTGCCATTGTCACGAATGGACTGGAACATGCCCTCCTTGAACTCCTCCAGCGACATCACGGCATTTCCGTCCACATCCTGGGCCAGTGATCTCGGTACTGTATTCCTCTCCATGAAGATCTAGAAAATGAAAGGTCACTTGTATATCATCGGCGAAGAGACATCAAGGTCTGATTGTAACGCAAGGTATTCTCTAGTACTAACAGATCATCCATCTAATACTTCGACATCACTACCACCATCCAGATCCAGCAATTTCATCCAACATGACAACACAATTACAAAGAGAACACTTCATTCTTGGTGCTACACCATTCATCTCTGATGCACGTCTTTCTCCACAAGATCACACTGGTTAAATCCAGAGCGATTCATCCTCCTCGTCATCACTCGAGCTGTCCTCGTTCTGATTGTGGAGTGCTTCCTCTCTCATTTTCTCCAGTTCCTTTTCCGCCTCTTCATACTTCTTCTGTTCCTTCTCCTCGTCTCTCTCTGCTTTCTTCTGCATGAGTTTATTCACAACCAAAGCAGCTCGGATCTTATCAAGAATCTCTTGTGGAATGTCATTCTTCACCAATTGCACCATCACAAGCGACCGATTCTGCAGTATCGCGTCAAGTAACGCTTTACCACCTTCTTCGCCAATATTATTATTGGCGAGACCCAAGTATTTCAAGGAAATATTGTACGGGAGCACTTGGGCCACGGCTTTCGCACCGTCGTCCCCCAGTTTATTGCTGGAGAGACCCAAGTGCTCTAATGTCTCATGGCCGTAGAGCGCATCACAGATAGCAGCTGCTCCCTCACCTGTGATCTCATTTCCCCTAAGGTCCAAATGCTGCAGAGTGTTGTTCGTTCGGAGCATATTGCCCATGGACTTGGCTCCAACGTCTCCGATGTCGTGACCAGGCAGCAAGAGCCGCAAGACCGTGCGGTTCAGCTGGAAAACGCGCCCCACGAGGTCCCCACCGGACGGACGGAGCTTGCGCTTCTTGGCTGCCATGTCCTTGAGGTCGAGCTCGCGGATCTGGTCCTTGTTGGCGCGGATCTTCTCGAGGATTTCCTTGAGTGTGGCGGCAGGGCGCTGGGTCACGAGGTTCTCGTCGTGGTGACGCACTGTCAAGGCCGAGAGCACGGACGTCATCACGTCGACTTCAGACTTGTCGGTCTCCATGGCTCAACGAAGGGAAAATGCGGAATGACTAGGATATGATCATGATGAGTGAGAGTGATGGTTGATATTGGATTTGAGAGGTCGTGAGATGTGAGTAATGAGATGTAAGGAATTTTGTAAGGTGACGTGTGACATGTTAGATGTGAGGTAGAAGGGTATCAGAAGCTGGAGGTACTGAGACTCAAAGGAAGGGATTGCATACTATCCCTCCTCACATGCACATCAAAATCAATCAAACTTTGTAACTTTGTAGATCACTTTTCACCTCACGCCTCGTGAGTACATTGTGTTGATGGAATATATATCAATGATTCAACATTTTCATTGACTATTACGGGACTTGCGATGAAACGAAATGCATTACCATTGAAAACTAGTTAACTAGTGTATGTAAAATTTAGTATATAGGCACCGAGTGCCTATGTAATTCTACATGTATCGACATAGAGACGCTCATGCTTGGAAGAAACAGATGAGGTGGGGTTACCGTTTGTCACGGATCAAGTCAACGTGTGCTTGACTCAAGACACGTGTATCTAACCGTCGAAATGTGCTATACGTTGTGCAAAGCGCTCAGGTCAATGCTTAGTCGTCTGCGCTAATGAACACATTTGTGCAGACGATCAACAACCGAAATCTTCGATGTTTGAGTTCGGAAACGTCTCTGGGGGCGAAAACGTAGCTTCGGAGGCGTGTGCCTTGAGACCTACCGGAATGGCGAGTGTTGACTCCTACCAATCACTTGCACGAGTGATATTGCTCTATATCCTCCTTACTCGTGCAAGTTGCACCAAGCCCGTTAACTTCCAGAGACTCACAAGGTCGGTTATGAAAGTTTAGCAGCCTTTGGGTTCCACTCGAAGTCGAGCGCAAGAATACCAACTCGTCATTCTGCAATTTGCTTTGCACATCAACCTGCTCCCAACTATCGATCGCTTCAACATGAAGGCTGTCATGTCCTCGCTACTCCTTACTGCCACCGCAATCGCCCACGCCGCCAACTGCGATGTGACAGCTCTCATTGAGATCTCCGAGACGACTGACGCTGCGGAATGCAAGGATGTTAGCAACTTCGTCGTCCCTGTCGAATCTACGGAGGACACAATCCTCTTCAATTTGGAGTTGTTCTGTGAAAACGTCGCCTGTCAACGCGTTTTGACATCTCTGACCGCAATCAATGAGTGCATGATCGTTGATATGAAACTTCACAGAACCATCATCGACCCCATCGACGCTGTGTGTAGCACGACCCGAGCTCTAAGAGTAGCCGACGGCTCACATGTACACAGCCCTAGCATGGACATGGGTTCGGCCACTACTGAAATCGAGGACTCGCATGATGCAACTCATTCATCTTTAGCTGAAGACTCCCACGACGCGACTTCGACATCTTCCGAAGTCTATGACTCGCACGATACATCTTCAACCCCTGTGGATGCAGGAGATGATGACGACGACTCGAACGATACTGGTAGTAGCAAGTCCACCACGAGCTCGACTGCGGGTTCCAAGGCTATTAGCAACTCAACGTCGAGTACACCTGCACCTAACGCCTCTGGCACTTCGTCAGCGGCTGCGGTCACTTTCGCTGCCGGATCAGTCTTCCTTGCTGCTGCTGCAGCTTTCTTGTAAGCACATGCATTTAATCTGCAGTCACAGGTGACTGTCTTATGATTTTGCTCTACCTCATGCATAATAGTATTATTGTCTGAAATCTATCCCACGAAGTTTTCTCATTGTTCGCTCCTACTTGTTGCAAGCGGTAAATTTGACGACATCCTTACTCGTTCTAATAATTAACTGTCCAGCGATCAGTTTCACGCTTCCACGTTTTTATCGATTCCGGTCATCTGCTGTCATACCGACGATAGAGAGATTGAAGCAAGCCACATGGTTAGTACCAGACACATACTCTATTTCATTTTGTTAACCTGGGAAGGTAACATCAAGCACATTCGTGGAAACTTGGTTCTTCCTTTCCAATTCCTCAGTCTTCAATTTACTCCGGTTCCAGTTCTTCTCTCAAGTACCACCCACGATGCAATCGTTGACTTCATTCGCCTTGATCAGTCTAGCTTTCGCTGCCTCCGTCGCCGCTGAAGAGTGCTCCACGGATTCTCTATTAAGCCTTGCAAGCAACAAGAACCTCGCGAGTTGCACAGCTGACACTGGGGTCAGTGTGTCGACCATTTCGACGCTTACTCACGAGCAGATCATGGACGTGTGCAAGAGCTCATCCTGCATGGCACTTATGAGCGACGTGGCTGCATTGAGTCTTGGTGATTGCACCATTCCAGGCTCCAACGTATCTGTGCAGAGCGATATTCTGGACAATGTCGCCTCAATGTGTACTGGAAGTGGGTCAATGGGATCCATGGGGTCGTCGTCGAATGGGACGACTAACGTCGGTGACGAGTCTGGTGAGAGCTCAAAAACCAGTGACAACTCCACCGGCAGCAAATCAGGCTCCACCAGCAGTGCTACCACCGTGACTACCAGCTTGTTGTCTGCTGCTGCCGCTGTGTTTGTAGCAATGGTGCTATAGCGAAGCTAACTGAGTTTCACATCCATGTTGTAAGTTGACTTCCAAAAATATTTGTTTTGTATCGCTTGAGTCAGTGTTCTTGTTACATTAATGGCTTAAATACGTCAACTAATACATGGTGCCCTGTGATTCCGAGCTTCAACATCCTTGACGTTGAACAAGATGTTTCACCACATACCATTTGGCATTATAGTGCACACCATTTCTGTGGTGCAGAGTGCATCTACATGGACACTCTGTATAGGGGGCAACTGCACCAACCGGACGATGTGTAGCATGTGGCGGATGATATGAGGAGGTATGTGCTTCGAGAACGCCTTGGATGTCGTGAAAGCAGTAACTTCATGTTCACACTCTATTCAATTACTCTTCAGTCCACAACAAGCATCGTTCACCAAACACCTGCCGGTAGTCGAAATGCTATCGCTAACTTCCCTCGCCGCAGTGAGTCTCATGTTCATCCCTGCAACTAACGCAGAGGAATGCTCCACATCGGAACTTCTGATGATCGCCAGTAGCTCACACTTGGAAGGTTGTACATCGGATGTGGGTTTCAGCGGATTCTCAGCCATCACAGCACTTACTGATGAACAGATCAAGGCAGTTTGCGATAGCTCGGATTGTATGAAGCTCATGGATGACATGAGGTCGATGAATTTTGGTGACTGCATCATTCAAGGCACGAATATCTCGCTTGGCACGGACATTCTGGATCCCTTCGGAAAAGCTTGCAGTGGGAGCGGATCGGTTGATATATCGGCTAGTAGTGTCGGCGGCGGATCGGTTGGCAGCGGCTCAAGCGCTACGAGTAGCTCTACAATGGAGGTAGTCAATTGGTTCTTCCCTGTAGTGTTGTTATTGGCTACGTTGGCGTTGTGATTGTACAGAATCAAGTGAAGCACTAATATGTAGTACGTCGGCAACAATGATACCAACTTTTCAATATCAACAAAATGAGTTTGCATTGAGCAGGCTAATCGCGAGTCGATACTAAACACGACCTCTAAGTGGCTGGTTTACCAACAGCAATCATGATGCTTATCATACTTTTCTTGCGTTTGGTTTGCCTCTTCAAACCAGACAAGTTTGTTGCTTACATCGCACTTACACAAGGGTTTCGACAAGAATCCTTTCGTATTACTCCTAGTCCTCGTAGTTTCCTCCTACGTTTTCTTACCCCCTGAGCTATGGCGGCTGCGATGCCTGTCCAAGTTCAGTTGTGTATGTATTTACTGATGTTTCTACAGGCAGTTGACATTTGCAACAGTCTGGTTTGGTTCTTTGGTGAATGAAATCGATGCATCCTTTATGGAGCGCATGGATGCCTTGTGCGTCAGTTGAAGTAGTGGAAACGCTAAATTTCTTATCTGTCTGTGTCATTACCAGTATCGGTAGTGACGAAGAGCGTGGAGTGGAGTAGCGGTTGTCAGGGATTATAAGATACAATCCATTTTTCCAAGCCAAGCACACTACCACCACTTCGTTGAACAATTCACTTCGATGGTATCGCTGACTGCCATTGTAGTGATCAGTATGGCACTTACCGGCGTGGTTAGCGGAGATGATGAGTGTGCTACATCGGAGCTCGTTGGTATCGCTAGCAACCCACATGTGGCAAAATGCGCGGCAGATGCGGGATTTAGCAACTTGTCCACTATTTCCGAGCTCACCACAGAGCAGATCAAAGTAATTTGTGCAAGCTCCGCTTGCACGGCGCTTATGAAAGACATGGCTGCAATGGGCCTTGGTGACTGCAGGATTCCAGAGACAAAGATATATCTCAAGACAGATATCCTCGACGCTTTCACGGAGAGATGCAGTAGCGTTCACTCGTCTTCAAGTGACAATGGTTCTGTCGACACGAATACCATCCGAGAAGCTAGTCGCTCAACCTCGACGAGCAATGCCACGACGGTTGTAGGTTGCGTCTGGACTTTCGTGGTAGCATTGGCCACTTTGTTATTGTAAGAAACCAATGGAACAGTAAAAGAAAGTAAATAAATGACCCCATGCGTGATAGTACATTGCGAATGACTCTACAAGAACAAAAAACAACAGTTAGAAAGTCGATGAATTTGCTGCACTAATGTCGATGGGCAACAGTTTGTTAGTTGAATCGTAATGTTGTAAGTGGAGTATTTTTAAGACTTAAAAGTATATTTTATAGTAACTCAATCGAACAAATAGGCTGAAGGGAATCAACAAATACTTGTATTAAACTGGAACAGCATTCCTTTCCATGCTTCAAAAAATGTTGTACCGCCTTCTGACTTGCCTACTCTAACGTGTATATTGTATTCAGTGAATTACTAGCACGCATGGGAGGTTCACACCCTCTGTCTAAGCGGAAGCACAATCAATTTCAATTGTGTGCTGTTCATTCTCCAACTCGCCTCTTTTCATCCAGATCGCCACGATCAGTGCCCCAAATGTCGGTGTTTATTTCCCTCGTATTTTTCATGTTGGCGCTTCTTGTCACTGGCAATTCGAATGACTGTACCATACAGCAAATCCAACAAATACTCACCGCGTCAAACTTTGCCATCTGCACTCGAGATACCGGAATCAGCGGGGAGATTCTAACAGCTCTTACGGATGATAATGTGACGGAGTTTTGTACCAGCAATAGCTGCAAGGCACTAGTTACACAAATTACTGCAATGGGTTTTGGAGATTGTGCGATTCCAGACATGAATGTTACTCTGCAGACAGATATTCTCGATCGCTTGGCGGCAGGTTGCGGTATGAATATTTCATCGAGTAACGGGGTGGACGTTGGCGACGCATTGGAGAGCATTTCGGGTACCAATGGAAGCGTTGCAGGTGAGGGAAGTACAAGTCCAGCGAATAGTGCACGTGTATCAATTTTCTCCCTTGTTGTCATGACCTTGGTAGTCTTGGGATTTTAGACACCGATTATCAAAAACCCAGCATTGTAGACGTGGAAATGGTTGATTCAAACTTACGGATGGGAATTTGTCTTGAGTTCCTCGCTGCTTTCTCACTAAAAGTAAAACAATTGAAAATACACATCATACTCTGCAGCAATCATGATGATGATGGGCTCCCTCAGTTGCACTTCTTGACGGTTCATTAGCTGATTAAACCGTAGGGTACTGGAGCGCAAACACTGCCTCAATGAGGGTTGTCAGCATGCGGTGCACACTCAAATGGATTCGAGTTTTCTTGCCACCGCCAGTACCCTCCTTTCGAAGTGATGGCGTCGTGGCCTGATCTGATGGAATCTCTTTTTTCGACTCCATGGTTCCGGCTGACGTGTCATCGGTGAGGTCGTATTCACAGATAACGATGTCACTCACTTGGTCGAAGCCTGCGTATGAATACTCGCATTGCGAATACACATCTGCTGGATCGTAACTGATGTCGTAGTAGTTGCCGTAGTTAGACTCCACTTGGAACGTTCCCCAATAGTACGATTTCGCTACCCCAACCTCTTCCAAGCTTTCGGTGTCTGGAACAATGATGCAGTCGCATTGATCGCTGGCCGAAATCGGGTAAAAAATGACAGTGGGTTCTTCCTCAGCGATTTGAAGGGCACGTAAAGTGCGATGACTTTCGTCATCTTCGCCTTGGTCGGGTAACAACTCACTAATAATACTTGAGGCCACTATTTCGCCAAGTGTGTTCATACCAGCGATGAATGGTTTTGACACGATCGGTCTAAAATATTGTGTGGACACTCCTGGTTTGAAAGCTGGAGCGGGTTTGAAAGTTGATATGGGTGTGATTGGTCTCGCATTCCAAACCATAGCGACACGTGATCTCTTGAGCTGGTTAAGGTAGCAGTGTGCAGGAAGTGTCCAAATGGGAAATGATCATTGTGGGGCGCGACGGACATCCTCCACTCGCCAACTGCTGTATATTGAGAGGTGGAACCTACTAGGCCTTGGTAGCTTAGGACAAAAATCATACCAGAAGATGTACCCTGTCAACCACCCAATGCATTAGATACCATTTCCAGACGACGCCTTGACGACTACACCCTATCAACTTAGTTTCGTGGTGGTCACGTTTACATGATTGGATTTTGCGATCTTTTGAATGCATCCGTGCTGGGTACCTCTTTCGACGACCTACAACATCGCTAATTTAACCAAACTGTGGAAGACTGTAGTTGGTTTACTTACGGTTCGGACGGCAGACAGCCCATCAGGATGATTTAAACTGGTAACGAACCTGTCATGGGTGCTTGGCACCTGACGGAAAGGGGCCACATGCACCAGGACACTTTCCTACCCTACCTTCGATTTGTGCAGGATTCCATGGTGTGACTTCGAGTACGTTGAAAATGAGTCGAAGCCGTTAACTTCTCTAGAATGGTGAAGATATCCTTACATGTTAACGAGATAATATTGCAAGAACAGACTGTATTTTAACGTACTTGCTGCATACACCTCGCACTAAAATGCTTAAAACGTTTATTCGCAATCATCGTTCTTGTCTTTCCGGCAAATCGGGTGGATATCGTTGCTACACTCAATCCGTTCTCCGTTACCTGAGTTACAGTCAATCCAGAAGGCAGCTGCGGCTTGTCCACGAATGGCTCTAAGCGATGGACTTAGGTTTCGAACGTAGCAGCTTTAGCGTTCCAGATCTTAGATATGGTGTAGCGAGGTTAGTTAGGTAAGACAGCTCACAACCCCCTTGACCCATTCTTTCATCAATTTGATGAAGAATAAGCCGAGCCCAGCTGACTGAATGATCGTTGACAAAGAACACGAGTTCCGAAATTTCCTCCAGTATCCCTTGGCCGCAATGGATTGCAAAATATTATCGTTCAAGGTTCATTTGTTCTGGGAAGTCTATCTAATAAATGCACAAACACCTTGTAGCCTAGTAGTTGGACAGCGGTGTTGACCCCCTCAACAGATCAGGTATTTCTTGTAGGAAAGCAAATATAACGACTTCAGCACTATATCTTGAATTCGGTGTGTCGGAAGGGATTGCTTGAAATATTCACCAAGTGAAGTCAGCAATTTTCAGTAGTGATACCATACTGCAAATGCTGCTCAGTCGAGTGTCATACTACACTAGAATCACAAGCGCATGCCATCCTAGGAGGCCAAAAGCAAAGTCCTCTTCATGAACTATTTGGAGTGATTAAATTCCAGTTTTGCTATATTGGTGCAGATCTGAATATGCTCAGGGATTGTTCAAATAGATTTGATGCACGTGCTTACAGGTAAATTTTTGACGTAGGAGCTGTGTTTTCTCGACTGCAAGATATCAGTACCGACTTCCTCTGTTCATTACTGACGCCTGCTTATAACTGACATGCCCGCTAGCCCAATCAAATCACAGAATCGCATTCCTTTATTTATTACTGACAGCATTTTCGCTTTGCGTGCTTGCCATCAGAATTAAATTGGCGCCATGCCTCGCAAGCGTCAAGCATTCTCGGCAGGCGAGAAGCTGAAAATGCTATCTGCCTGGGTGGAATCTGGTGATATTAATGCTGTTATTGCCACATTCTTCCCAGGGCTGGATCCCATTGCCCACGAGCAGCGACGCAAGCTTCTCTACCAGTGGCGCAAACTACTTGGCCACATCGAGGCCGCATGCAAATCCGTCAAATGTCGCCGCAAGAAGAAGGCCCGACGTCGCGGTACTGGGACCACCCTCTCCTTGGAGGCTGAGAAAGAGCTAGTGGTGTGGATTAATGATTTGCGAGGGGAGGGCGTTCCAATTTCTACTGTGATGCTGCATTTGCAGGCGTTAGATGTTGCTGCTGCCTATGGTGTACCTAATTTCCGCGCTTCATGGTCATGGATGAAGGCATTCAAAGCGCGGCACAAACTCTCAATGCGTTCAAGGACTCGCCAAGGTCAGCAGTCACCAGACGACCTCGCCAGCATTGCATCCACTTTCAGCAAGGCGGTGGCTGCCAAGGTTCATGACCTCGGCATTTCAAAACTTTACAACGCCGACCAAACTGGTACGATAATAATATTTGCTATGTTAATCTGTAAAACTACGCCAGTGAATTGGTGGACGAGCTGGCGCGCCTAAATCTTATTGACCGCTCTGTAGGACAGGTAGATGACAATAGAGACTTTGAGAGTTGTGAGAACTGCGATAGTATTCTCAATGAAGCTTGAGCATTTACGTTGAGCAAACATTGCATTTGTTACGTCTTTTTTATACACTCTTTACAGATCAACATCGCTGTCAGTAATGAACAGAGGAAGTCGGTAAAAGAAAGTAGTGAAAGTAAGATCATGATTAGCAGTTTTCATCCTTCGATGAATGGGAAGCAGCCGTTGGTTATTCAAGTCGATGGAGACTGGAGCGCAAAGACCGCCTCGACAACAAAGGTCAGCAACCGGTGCACACTCAAATGAATTCGAGTTTTCTTCGTTCCAGTTTTGCCCTCTTGGCGCAGAGAGGGTGATGTGCCCTCATTAGACGAAGTCACTTTTTTTGCCTTCGCATTGAACGTCCCAATCGATGTGGGTAAGTCTTCAGGCGTGTCCGTGCCCACTGTAAAGTCGACTTCACGGAGAACGTACTCAGTCACTTGGTCAGGGTATACCCCACTGGGGCAGTTCGCGTAAACTCTGCTTTCATCGAAAGCGACATCGTAGCATGTTTTATCCGTGAGCAACACTTGGAAAGTGCCCCAATATGCGTCTCCACTGCAAGGCTGGACTGTAAAACCATCAGGGGGAAATGTGACACAATCACAAGTGTCGATTGTAGCGATCGGATACGAGATTTCGTCGAGACCGTCGTCCACAGCAATGGCCGTGCTAAGACCACGAACTGTGTTATCATTTCCCAAAGCTTGAACAGGGGGGAGAGAAGGCATGCGAATTCGATTGTAGTTAGTCACCTCATTGTAGAACGCGTGATAGGTGGGGTAGTAGATTTGCTTGGATGGCCAATACTGGTTAGCCATGGTAGACACACAAGCCATCGCCAAACGGTTCTAGCACACTTGCACCCATTGATGAGTTTAAAATGCTTGAATGTACACAAAATGTGGTCTTACTGCATCGTCGTGAGCTAACTCTCCTATGCATGTAATTTTGCAACTTTATGTATGGCAAGTACACTTAAGAAATCCAAAGCAGTTGACTTACTTCTTGTGAACCTCATCGCAGACACCAAATTTAATTACACGGTATCCATATTCTTTGGTGAGATGACAAAACAGAGATCTCCTGCTCAGCATTTGACTCGATCCCCGCCGAGTTACTAATAGTACTTGGTTTAAGGCATCACCATCAATATATCCACTCTGTCGAGTGATGGAACAAGAAACAGCAGTGACTTCGACAGGAAGATTGCAAGTTAGCAGTAGTAGAGACAACTCGTTGTCAATTTTACAGCGCGCTAGTCGATTTACATGATACGCTCGTCCACCCAAGCCATCCAATCTGCCCATGCGTACTCCTTCTATTACCTGTGCGCGCCACTCACTTATGATACATGATTCATGAAGTTGTTCCAGCAGCTATTGGTATCTCCCGATGGGTTCTAAAGTGCCTTTCCTACTTTCTATGGGTAACACTGTAGCCTTGTAGCCTGTTCAGTCCACAATGGACTCCACTCGTGCTACATCAGTAATCACTTGTCAATTCGACTAACAATGGTGTTGACTCGAGCAATTCGACAGAGGATTCATTCGTCTCGGCAGCTTCAACAGGATCAAGTTCAATAACACCATTGATACAGATAAACGTGTTAGATGTCTGCATGGGTGGAAATGTTGAGGATGTCGAACGAGTTCTTCAAAATGGTGCCGATGTCGAGTTCACAGATAACGATGGCTGGACGTCGTTACTGGTCACGGCCAAGCTTGGGTACGACCAGATTGCTCAGATACTACTGAATCACAATGCCAATGTGAACGCTAAAACACTCCGTGGATCTACAGCCTTGAAAGTGGCCGCAGCTGAGGGGCATCTTGCCATCGTTCAAATTTTGCTGGATGCCGGTGCCGACATCAACTGTCCTGGACATGACAGCTATACACCTTTGACTGTTGCTACTGAGAACGGCCAAGCTGAAGTAGTCAAACTTCTTGTCGAGTACGGAGCTCACGTTGATAGTCAACTCTGTTGTGGTAGTTCAGCTCTAGTAATTGCATGTCATGTAGGGAACAAAGATATTGCTTTGACGTTACTCAAAGGTGGAGCATCAGCAAACTTGGGGAACTACGAAGGCTGGAACCCTCTAATGATCGCGGCAATGTATGGTCGTGGCGACATTATTCTTCATCTACTGGAATACGGCGCCAATGTCAACTTGAAGGACCTCATCAAATAACAGCACTTCGGATTGCAGTTGAATTGGGGTACCTTGAAATCGTACGAGTACTCGTTTACGGCTGGGCATCAATGGATGAGCCTACAGAAGACGGCGCAACTCCGCTCTTAGTTGCGGCCAAAAAGGGTCACGACGATATCGTGCAGTTGCTGGTGAACCACGGTGCTGACCTTAACCGGCAAACAGATACTGGGGCTACAGCTCTGCACATGACTGCATTATACAACCACCAAGAATCGCTTCGCATCCTCTTGCAAGCAGAGGCGAATGTGGATTTGAGAGACTGTGGCGGAATGACGGTGCTGTCGATCGCTTATTTCAGCGGGTATTCTCAGCTAGTTCATCTCATTCTTCAACGGCGACACACATCCATGAGAGACGAGTTTGCAGAGCTTCCTAAAAGTATGGCACGCTGATGGACACAACTCAAACTCATCGTGCATTTTAATTGACATGGGAAGCATAGGCGAAAGGTAAGAACATCACGAACATATTGACAGTGTGAACTGACATCAACCTTATCGCCATCAGATTGTTGTCATCGGTTTGCCAAATGTTTTCACAGCTGTACGCATAGAGGCAGAATAGGCGAGGCGTATGTTGTTGAGTCTCCCGTCAGCGAATTCTGTGGTTGAGGGGGTCACGAGATGACATTCTTGGATTCGCAAAAGCACACACCAGCACATCAGATATGTCGAGTTTCCTAGTATTTCTGCTATCTTGTCTGGCCGTCGTCAATTCGGTTAATGCTGAAGACTGCACTTTGGACCAACTAAACCTTTTGGCGAGCAATTCACACGTGGCTCCATGTTCGAAAGCCTTGGGGTTTTCTGAAATTCTTAGCTTAGCTGCGCTTTCCAAGGATCAAGTGAAGATGTTCTGTGCGAACAGTGCGTGCATGGAGCTATACCGCGATGTGCTTACAATGGGATTGGGGGACTGCACGATTCCTGCCGCTAGTGCTCAAGTGCAAAGGGATATTGTTGACCCCGTTACGAAGGCTTGTGGCGACAGTGGATCAAGCATTAGCTCATCAAGCGGATCTACTTTGACCGAAACTGGATCTGACGGTTCTTCTTCCAGTAGCTCGTGCTCGACAACAAGATTCTCAATCGTTATCATCTTCTTCATCAGCGTGGTGCTATCTGTTATGCTACTCTAGACTCTAGCACACAGATTCACTAACTAAATCAATATCATGGTTTCACCAGGCTCGACGTAGATCGAGTCTTGCTGTCCGCAATTATCTGCTTCATATGTGTCATACTAAGTCGTGTGTTACTCATCTGATGAGCTCTTGCACTCTCGTCACGTACTTAGACATCATAAGATCATTCATCTGCTACACAACATCATATTTTGCTTTACCATTATTGACGATTTCGGTTTATGAATTGATAAGCTTGACAAGGATGTGGAACGGAATCTCGGCAACAACAGACACTGATCAACAAGATTTATTGTCGTCGAAACAAGTATTCGCTGATCTTCCATCTGGCGGATACGTTGTTCAGACACCTGCCGCACTTGTTTACACCAACTTTGTGTTTGGTTGCTGTCGATAATCAAATGTTGATCTTCGCCAGCATAATTCATTGTCAAACTTCCGTTGTGTCGAGTCACTTAGCTTTCAAGATGTCTGTATTGGTGTGGATTCTAGTGATCGGCGTGATGTTTATCAGCGGTGTAGATGCAACTGTCTGCTCTACCCCTCAGCTTGAGGCGATATCAAGTAACTCACACCTGGCTGGATGTACAAACGATATGGGCTTTAATATCATTTCGTCGCTGTCGACCGACCAAATCAAGGAGTTATGTACCAGCACGGATTGTATGGCACTATGGGAAGACATTGCGGCAATGGGCTTTGGTGATTGCACAATTCCAGAGCTAGAATTATCTCTGCAGTCAGACATTCTCGACCCTGTGTCCGCAGTTTGCAACAGTACTGGATCTGTTGACGATTCAAGCCGCTCCACCGACTCCGACCCTAGATCAGATACATCTTCAGCCAACAGTGCGAGTTCAATTGTTTGCGTTGCAAATATGGTCGCGGTTGTAGTGCTAGCAATGAAATTATTTGGTTAGCACCGCTCAATGTCGTCGAAAATATCAAGTTGAGTCTCTCAATCAGCGTAAAACAAAAACGATCATATTCTCGTTCAGCTCATAGCACGTCTTTTCATCTTACTTAGGCAAAAAAGGCTTGGCTTCTCCTCCATGCAGCATAAAGTGGTTGTTCTCAGCGTAAAACACATAGTGTTGCAAGATAAAGACCACGTCGACGATAATACTCACGAATCCAAGCGAAAACTTGACAGGGTCTCCCGTCATGGCGCTCCAGTCGTTCGTCGCCGCTGCATCCAGCACTTGTTGTCCAATAGACAACAGTCCACCAGCAATATCCAACAGCACGTTCCAAATAGTCCACCCCACGGTTGATTTGCGTTGATAGTTGAGTGCAATTTGGGGAAGACACTTGACCAACGTCGTCATGAGCTTCACATAGCTCAGCAAGTAGAGTAAATTGAGCGTATTGATCACCGAGTCTTCTTTATCTCCCGTGACAACAACTGCAAAGCCAAAGACTACAGCAGCGACGACTGTCCCACCTGTCCATAGAATAGTGGGTTTGCTGACTTCCTGTCCCCCTCGAGGGTAAATGGCACATTGAAACAGCGATATCGCCACTAGAATGGCTGCATGGAGAGAGAAGAAGACGTCGTTGAGCTCCACCGCATTGCGGTGACCGTCATGACGTCGCATATACTGCTGTTGGACGCTGTCACTGTAGTAGAATGCGACGTTAAAGATGGAGTAGCAAGTGAAGCCCAACATGTTGAGGACTGTATAGTCCAGGGACAAGCCGACGACGCTGCGGCGCTGGCGGTTGAGGAATACTTGGGGGTAGAAGCTCACGCTCCAGCAGAAGAAGTAGATCCAACCGATGATACTGGACACGCGGTTCCAAGGCTTGGGGATGTGCGCATTGGCGTTAAGAGTGAGACCGAAGATGAGGCCGAAGAGAAGAATCAGGAGCGACACCACCAGCGCTCGATGCGCCACAGACAGCTCCATGAAATGCATGATAAGGGACGAATGCGTTGTGATACATTTTACTTGAAGTGACGGTTGGATGTGACAAGGAAGTACCGGTAATGGAAGGTATTCGTCATCGAATCACAGAGTCGTATGTGGTCGACGTGCCTAGTTTATTGGCGAATTAGATGTGGCGAAGGAAGATACGCAAGCACGATGGAAAACTGAGTAGAACCGGTATACCAGTTTGTCTATATGGATCGTGACATTATTGGCCAAGCGTACACTGTATTCAGCGATGCGACGTTATTCTGACTTTCAAATCTTTAAGCGCATGTTCTAGTTTGAGACTGTCAAACCAATACTACATAGATTGAACTTATCACACGCAGAGAAAGGTGCTCGTTTTCAACATGACTTTTATGTATTAGTTCTAAAATTGTGTTCAAAAGAGCTGTAAGTTCGGAGTACACACATGCTATTGATATTTTTACAATTCAAGCAGGGCTTTATGATACACATACATATTCTCGCAAACTGTGTCGGTGATTCACCACCTCTAGTGAATACGTACAAATCTCGAGGGTTTGAGACTTCTAGTCAATGTCCAGTTTGTGGATGACTCGAATAAACAAGCTCGTTGTTAATTCATGGTGTAAACTTTATGGTATATCGAGAATCTCGTACTAACCTCGAGGGTCTGGGGCTTCAAGCCAATGTCCCAATGTACAATGTGGATGACTCGAATACAAGCTCGTTGTTTATTCATGGTGTAAACTTTATGGTATATCGAGTCTCGTAATTACTTTATTTAATAGTTTAAATACTGATTCTGTCGCCCGCTATCTCAAGGGTATTTTGGGTGTGGTAGGGCAGTAACTGTATTTAACAAGATCGGAATGAAACTTGAGCACTTTTGTGGGGTGTATCGAGGGGTATATCGTACCACAAGTGGTGTTGATAGACATTTTTGGGTGTTGATTCAACACTGTTGATGTCGTCTCTCTACATGTGCTTCCCTAGATTGATGCATTGATGCACGATGGGATGGGGTAGATTGTGAAGCAGTTTAGTACCATACCATCACTACTGTACGCGTTTTCTGACCAAGTGCTCATTATTCAATTTGATTTCCCTGGATGCCCATGATTTTCTACTACATCTTGTTAATGGTTGTTGTGACTCTCGCATCTAGTACCAATGCTGGATCAAAAACTGCAGACACAACGTTAACAACTTCCCACATTCTGGCTCGTTCCTCAAATGAGGTGCGTGATATCCATTCTACTACAAGACTGCTAAGGACAGTCAGGAAACACGAGGATGAAGAGAGAGCAGGCAATGTACCAGCAGGAAATATCCCTATCAGTGCAAAGATTGTCAACTGGGCGATGTCACCGAAATCAGCGGAAGCAAAGCTCACTCTTGCTGAAAAGCTTAAGGTCCAGAAGTGGTTATTCAAAAGGAGGAGCTCGGAATACGTCTTTAACAAATTGCAGCTTGGCGAAGGAGTCGACAAGGTTCTGACCAACCCGAAGCTTCATGTATATGTATCGTATATCGACCGCTTCAACAAACAACACCCCACAAAGAAGGTGGCACTAATTGACATGTTTACACACACGTACACTGACGACGCTGTGGCAAGAATGGTAGCGATTGGAATGAACACGCCACGAACGAAAACCATTGCAACGAGAATGCAGCAGGGGCTTTTGGATAGTTGGAAAAGCCAAGGGAAAAATGCTGAAGACATTTTTACACTGCTGAAGATTGGCACGGCGAAATACAACCTTTTTAAGTCTCCGCAAATGAGCAAGGACAGCAACCCAACTCTCAATATTTTTGCAGCGTATATCGATCTGCTCAATAAGCAAGATCCCTCAAACAAGGTGAAAATGATTGACTTGTTCACAAAGAAGTATGATGATGTTACCATCGCCAAGATGGTGGAAATGGGGCTAACAGTCCCGACAACGAAAAAAGTTTCGACGAATTTGCGATATGAACTATTGGCAAAGTGGGAGAATAACGTATATTCTGCAGACGACGTTTTTAAGTTGCTGAATCTTCACAAGGCAGGAAATGACCTTTTCGCGTCTCCAGCGTTTAAAACTTTATACTCCTATACGAAAATGACACAGGTGCAGGACCCGAAAGAGGTTCTGCTAAAGGTTTTGACTGACCATTATGGTTACGACGGTCTCTCGAAGATTTTTATAATGGGAGAGCGAAGGGTGGATATGGCTTTCCTTGCGAAGGATTTTGAGAACGCTATGGATGCGCAGTGGTTAAGGAATAAAGTACCTCCTGTCGAAGTTTTCAAGCTGTTAAAGCTGGACGTCGGCGTGAAGGATGTGAAGACCCTCCTTACCAATCCGAATTTCTTGAGAACCTGGGAGAGCTACAGAATCATATTTAATGTGAAGAACAAGGCCTCAACGACCGCGATGGATATATTGCTGAAATTTTACTCTCGTGAGGATTTGACTAACATGCTCGTGGCAACGAAGGAGGTGCCAGCAACAAACAAAATCGCGATACGGTTGCTGAATGATCTAAGATGAGGTCTCCTCCAATGAATAGGGCTAGCTGAATGGCTGCAATGTGCTAATGGAGAACTTTTGCATGGAGGTATACGTAGAGAGAGCCGATGGCACTATGCGATCTTCGTCAGCTGCCGACCACACTTAAGACTTGCTTGCTGCTTAGAGGTGCCAAAGCTCTAACCAAAATCGAAGGCATGTCAACTCGTGACTATACTACGTAACTCATAATCTAACTTCAGCGTTTGATCCTCATGTCGTGTTGCCAGCTTTCACGGCTGAACTACGAAAACGATTATGCGCTTGATGACTCGGACGCGTACCATTAACAAAGGTTTACTTGAGACTCATCAGTAGTAATAGAGAAGCGCCCTATATCACGCCAAAGCAATAGTACCAATGAAGCAAAATTGGTAGGTCTTGAGAGTGTGGTCAGTAACTGAAGGTATTCTACAGAAGTGGTCATGATACATTCGTTTACTGCTGAGTGGTGAAGCATCCATGTGGACGCTGGACGATCCTGTGTCCACTCACAGTGGTCGAGATTGCACATCATTCAACATTGGTGATCCCTCCGCTTCGGAGAAATAAAAGCGTGGACAACAAACAATTTCTGTTAATGAGGTCACTGTGAGTTGTCGTCCACAGCTAATTATCATCACCCGGAGAAACCTTCTTTCACGTAGCAACTGGTGATGATGATACCGTTGCCACGAAGAACGTTGCAACATAAACATTAGCTGATGAAAACTTGTTCTAGTCATGATAGCTAGGACTTCGTCTTCGTGGTGGTGGTAGGGATCCAAGTTTTGTTGTTTTGTATTGTATTGGATGTGATAGTTACTAGCTAGCGCGATCATGCCTTTCCGCTCCTCAATGGGAATGCTGGGCACCCAAACAATTCGCAGTCTTGATCGAGTGTTCGGCCCCCTTCGGCGGTGCACGTGATTTGACACGGTCGTCGTCGTGTCACACGCATTTTGAGCCGAAGCCGGCTCAATTCCGGCCCTTCATCGCATTTGCTTTCGTGTTTCTCCGAACACTACCGAAAGGTAGTGAACATGAGCCCATGGCTGGCAACACGACGAGCGAAACGTCTGTGGCAGTTTGCAAAACTCAACGTCGAAATCCTTCGTGCGCGTTCTTTACAGACGCAGTTTTTCGTCCTTTGGCAACGATTTGGTGGTTGGTCTGGTCGCTCTCAGTTTTCGTTTTGCGTGCTCATCATACAGTGAGTTTCTGCGTTTTCGGCCTTTGACGAGTACGTCTAACAGCAATCGCTCTTGATGGCATTCCATAATGACAAAAAGTGTCGACGCTGTTCTTGTCGGAACAAGTCGTGTCAGAGGCGTAAAGCGGAGCACCGGCGTCAAGGCAAGTGCTCGATAGCTCAGTCACAACTCCTTCTGGTCCCTAGTGTTGGTATACTTTTTCAGCACAGGAGGACGCAACGTTTTCCTCCGATAGAGCCTCCGTTCGACATGAATGGGGACGATGAACTCCAGTCTGATAGAGTCTCTCTTGCCAACGAGGACCTCCAGGTCATGCGCGACTCGGTTCACAAGATGCAGCAGCAGTTGAGGCGCGGACTGCGCGACATCCAAGAAATCCGTGCTCTGGTCAATCAAGCTGCAGCTCAGCGAGAGGAAGAGAAGCGCGAGATGGCAGTTTGGACAAGGAACATGGCGTCCAGTACCAACAGAAATGCTTCAAAACGTAGTGAAAGCGCATAGCATTTGACACTTATTCGAGGTGTTAAGATTTTTACTCGATATCAATAGTAAGCGCGATGTATACTTGTCCAAAACCAGACACTTAATCGTGTACAAATTGACGGTTATCCATTTTGACTTTTCCAGCATTGTACAATGGACATGAGCTTGCAAGACGCGTAGGTACCATGACCAAACGTTCACCTTATGAATTGGACGGCACAGTATTGTTGGCTGCTAGTGGACAGCGAACAAGGAAGAAAAAGCGGCAGGAGAGCTCCAGCGATTGTGAGACGGAGGCCAACAAGGCGTGGTTAGCTTCAGTTTTGCACACTGTCCAGCCGAATAACCTTCTTGTAGAGATGCAGCACAATGAGGTTGTCGCTCGCACTACACCATTAATGCCGGAGAAGCGAATAGTGCAAACTCAGGTCTGTAAATGATGACAGATTTTGTTCGTGAAAACTAACAAGCTGGAGCTTGATTGCAGATGAGCGTAGAAGTTTTGGAGCAGAAGAAAATGCTTCTGCCATATCTCGACAAGATCGAGTATATGAACTGCCAGCTACGGTGGGCAAGTAGAATGGATACAGTGTTGACGCGTGTTTGAATATTTAACTAAAGCTCTTGTCATGTGTAGACAGCGTGGGTTGCTGCCAGATGAAGAAAAACGTGTTGCGGAGGAAGATCTATCACTGAGTAGTCAAGCTGGACGAGGTTCTCGTAACAAACCAATGAAGCCTCCGTCTAGAGTTCGTTGTGGTACCACGGTAACACGGAATCAAGACGAGCAAGACGCAACACTTTCAGAGTCGGTTTTACCAGCTAAGGTATCGACAAGAATGCTACAGTCTCGATATCCAAGATTCTTCGAGGCTGTTGTGCAAGCAGGTACAGGGAAAAATTTACTTCCTAGACAACGCGGGATCAATTGGCTCCTTCGAATGGTTGAAGTGCTTTACAACGCACTTACAGACGTTTTATTACTTAAAACGGGGAGCGAGAAGGTAGAAACCGAGTCCACGCCATCGGATGTGTGGGCGAAGCCTAAGAACAGTCCACAAAATCGCATGACGACACCTGGATGGCTCGCAATGCCATTCTTTGCTCGAAGGTTCATTCACCAATCATTGGGATTACCCGAACTAGCTGACCAAGAATGCTTGGATCTCATGTGCAACATCGAGCTCACACGTGAGCAGTATCCTCAAGTGTCTTTGTTCGCATCATTCCTACGGGAAATTTTTGATGAAGACACACTTCTCTTCTTTCTCTTTGTACGAAACCACCTCCAACACGAATTTGATCTTGATCTAGCCACCAAAGAGAAACAAGCACATTCATCAAGAGCAAGCGGCTCAAAGAAGTACATTGCTGCAAATATGATTGAGCTACGCAATCACCCCTTGATTCCAGACGGAACAAAACAAGCCTTTCTTTCCAAAGCAGCATGCGAAAGTGTTATGCAGCGTGTGTTTGAGTTTTCACGAAGGCTCCGTTTTGACGGAGCTCCTCGAATTGCAGCTCCCATCCTCTTGGCACAGTATCTCGTCCGTGAACCGATAATTAGTCGACTCCAGACCGATGAAACCCACTTCATGATCACTGCTGAAAGCTTCTTAACGACAGTGGTTCAATTGTTTGGTGAAGTAGCTGAAGACATTCTTGCTCAGTTCAAATTCAATGACGACGGAGAGTCCTTATCAAATTTAATCCGTCTTCGAGACACCATCACACTAGACTCGAAGGTCAATAAATGGATGACTCTGTACGCAGAACAGGAGAGAGTTCTACGCAATCAGAAGATCGAGTTGATGAAGATGGAGCGTAGCAACGCCAACAACCAGTTTCGAGTACAGATTCGTCTCCTTCAGAATCAAATTCTTCTACAAGAGCAGGAGCTTCAGCACATCCAGAAGAAAATCACCGATGGCGAAAACTTAGTGAATAATGTCTGGAAGGAGGTGGTGGCTGTAAAATCTCCTTCAAAACTGTCCATTGTACGCAACCCTGTACGTGTTGGCACAAATGCTGTACCATCAAAGGAACTTATCTCCGTTCTTGGTCGATTCGAAGCGCATATAGGAAGGTTACACAAGAAGCACGATATTGCAGTAAAGGCCTCAACGCTTTTGGCAGTGCCTTGGCAGCAGCAAATGGAAGAGTTGAGACTGCGCATGGTGATCCGAATTCAACGTGCTTATCGTGCTCGAAAGCGTTCTCAAGAAACCAAACAAAAAGCTCGTGAAAAACTCTCAGCGCAGATCCGTGAGCGAGAAATTAAACTGAAAAATCAAGCGTTGGAACGAAAACGACTCGAAGCTCTTCGTGAGAAAGACATGGAACGTCATCATCAACGGTTGAAGGCAAAGAAAGAGAAGGAAGACAAGCAAAAGCGCGATCTCGAAGACAAACAGAAAAATCTAGTCCAGAAAGCACGAGAAGAGGAAGCCACACAACGTGCTGCTGCAATGAAGAAGAAACAGCTTTCCCACATCATAGAACAATGGAAGTCGTTCGTAGTGAGGAGGAAGAACCAACGGAAGGCCAACCTCTTATTCTTGAAATTCAAGCTCATGAAGTGGAAACTGCACCTCGCTCGGTGTAAGCTAATGGTGAACGCAGCGATGACAATTCAACACTTTGTTCGTCAACGAAAAGAGCAGGTGCAATTTCGCAAAATGCTGAAAATGCGTGCCAAGCGCAACAAAATCGCCAAGAAATATCTCCACAAGGTACAGATGCGAATGATGAATCGGTTGTTCAACCAGTGGGCTGCCTTTGCTGTTGAACAGCAACGTCTTCGTGACAATTTTGCAGTGATCATTCAGAAACGAGAAGGCCATTGGTTCATCGGTGGGTTAGCTTTGCCGAAATGGTGAAGACCCGGAAGCTCGAATCCGCCATCTTGATTCAAAGGCAGTATAGAGGTCGAGTGGCCCGTCAAGTTTTCCGCTACCAACGAGATCGGAATCGAAAAGCTTCACGATTCAGCGAGTGTATCGAGGATATCGCGGTCGAACCTTTGCCAAAAAGAGAAAAGAGATCAAGTTCATTCAGGATAAAGGGGTGAAAGCCATCTTGGACGGAATCAGGAAACGCGAAGCAAAATTATGCTTTGATATGCTTGTCCGCTACACATTTTGGGAACTTCGCATCAAAGAGATGGCTCAATCTCGACGATTTGGTACGGAAAGAAGCATGCTACTTGCTTGGGGAGACTTCGTAACAATGAGAAAGGAGAAGAGAGCAGCACGGCAGCGTCTTCACAATCAAAGTGCATTGGTAATTCAGCGCAACTTTCGCCGACATCATTGCGAAGTGGTTTTCAAGGAGACACTGAGAAACCATCGCGCATCAATCGTGATTCAGCGAATTTTTCGGGGCTATCTCGGTCGTCAAGCAGCCTTGCGACGGCGATGGGAAATGTACGCAGCACTTCGAATACAAACAGTTTGGCGACAACACAAAGCCAAAAAGCATGCGGCAGCTATTCGGACGGAGAAAATTCTTCTTGCCACGTACAAGGGTGACTACACGACAGTCAAGCGTGCCATTGCCAACGGCTTCTGGTATGTCATGGATGCCGATGGGAACACTATTCTTCATATTGCAGCTGCGGCAGGACACAAACGGCTGGTAAAACTATGCCTGCGTAATTCGTTCGACATCAACCTCGTCAATTATCGCAACCAAACTGCATTGCACCTCCTGCTTGCCAACCTTCCTCCTCCAAGCGCTGTTGTGGACGCGAACGATGTGAGAGCACGTGACGAACGGGTGGCGTTAGGTGAGTACATGATCGAGCATGGAGCGTGGCATGAAGCACAAGATGAAGAAGGGTTTACCCCACTCTTGATGTGTGCTTCCCTGGGTCAAAGTGAAGCTGTTGACATGCTGCTGAATCATGGCGCTAACACCGAAGCTCGAACGTCTGGAGGCAATCTGAATGCCGCTCAGTTAGCCGTAGAAGGAAATTATTCAGCCACACTCAAGGTCCTCTTAGAGTCCGGGAGCTTTGATACTGGCGAGACTGGACGCATTACCGAGTTTTTGCTCCATGCTTGTGCTGGACGAGGCTTGGTTAATTGTGTTCGAGAGTTGGTCACTCACATTCAACAACGACTTGAAGTATTTGGCTTTGACGCTTTGAATCTGTGTGACACTGAGGGCTACACTCCATTGATCTACGCCGTCAGCAACGGGAATGTTGATGTGACCGAGTGTTTACTGGAAGCTGACGCTGGTCCGGACGTGAAGGACTATTTTGGCCGTTCACCACTCCACTTTGCGTTAATCTCCAACGATGCAGCTACACGAGAGGCACTAGTTAGCCTTCTCATTCAGTATGATGCCGACGTGAATATGGTAGATACAGATGGCGATGCACCACTTCACGTGAGCTGTGTAGAGGATGATCGACTGGCATGTACTCACCTCTTACTCACTAGCGGTGCCTTGATCTGTGCCAATGCGCTTGGAAATCACCCAACACACATTGCAGCTCGCAACGGTGCAGTCGATACACTCAAATTGCTCCTGGACTATGGTGGAGATATGAACCTCAAAAACTACGAGGGCAAGACACCGTTAGGTATGGCACGCATGAATGACCAGCAAGTTATCGTTGATTTTGTGTCCGCATACTTCGCACAGGAGTCCATGGATAAAAAGAATACAGACAGCCCAGAACTTCAGCCTGTTGAGGATGAGAGTAATCAGGAAGAGCACGAGAGCCCAGAGGAACAGCAAGATGATCCATCGATACAAACAACTGCTGATGAAGTAGCCGAAGCTGAAATCCCTCAAAAGGACCGAACCCCAGCGGAGTGGACTACTGCAGTCTCGGAAGCGTACTGCATGGGTTCCATTGCAGAGTGGACACAGTACGTAGATGCTTCAACGGAGGTTCCATTCTACTACAGTATGGGGCCTTCTGGTGAGTACGTGTACACTTGGGATACGCCAATCGAGTTTGATGCTGCTATGAGTGACACTTGGGAGATTGTACGTGGTCCTTCGACAACAGCAGTTGCGATACATGATGAAGAAGAACAAGATCCATCTGGGGCTCTCAACGCTGCAGATAGTCGATACTACCTGTACCACAATCGAATCACGGATGAACTCACGTCAGCCATTCCACCCATTAATTACGCGTTGTTGCAAGATGTTGTACAGAATTCCAAACGAATGAAGCTCCTGCGTGCCCGCGTCCGAAAAGTATCAGCTGATGAACTCAGCGCGTCTGCTATGGAGTACATGCGCTTCTTCCGTGGGTTTGAAGAGGAGAGTGCCCAAATTCGTAAGGAAATGCGAGCTGCAATCAAAATTCAGCGTCACTTCCGAGCTCGACGAACGCACTTGCTTGTCAAAGCATTACTGCATCAAAAACCGTTGTGCTGTACATCTACAGCGAGCATTTCGAGGGAGAAAAGCTCGTCGCGAAGTTGAATTGTGTCGAAAACAACAGATTGAGATCGTGAAAATTCAAGCTGCATATCGTGGTCACGTTGCGCGGAAACGTGAAAGGCGAGGTCTTCACGCTCAGCGTCAGCTGCATCTCAAACGCAGACTTGCTGCTCGAGAAATCCAACGCACATTCCGTGGTTTCATCGGCCGTAAACTTGGTTATCGCGAGAAAGTTATTCAGAGGCTTGGTCCGAAGGGATACTTTGAATGGGAGGCATTGCGGAAGCATGCATCGGTGGTCCGGTCTTTCAAGGTTTGGGACGAGATGGAGGCACGTGCAGACTTCCCAGGCGTAATGTTTTACAGTCATCAAATGACACGCGCTTGCAGCTGGCAGAAACCTCCACCTTGGATCAAGCACGACCATGAAGCTTTCGAGAATAGGCAACAAATGGTTCGTTGGGGATATACTGAGAAAATGAACCATGCTGCACAAACTCTCCAGTCCCTGTGGCGTGCTCGCATTGCACGAATTTCGTTTCAGATGATAATACGAGCTGTAAAACTCATGAGGACTTGTGAGCAAGAGTATCTCGAAGATCCGACGAATTTGGTCAAAATGGGAAACTATGTGTTGTACTTGCACACAATCACCCATGACTATGATCGAGCGAGACCTCTTTATGGAAGACTCATGCGAGTGATGGCGCAGCGAGGACCAGATATACCCTTTGTGCTTTTTCATATGGTATTTTCTTGTACATCACGCAGGAAGAAGACACAACGCTTGTGGAAGAAATGATCTTGCGTGGCAAAATAGTAGATCCAACACTCGTCAAGTACAAAGTGGCGTTCCTCGGCTTCTTCCGTCAGGCAGTTCTCCAAAATCCCAACAGCGCAGAGACCCACATCAACTATGCTGCTTGTGTCCAATGGCTCTACGAGCAGTACGATGAGGCCACGGATCATTATCTCATTGCGTTGTCGTTAGCACCTCAACGTAAAGGTACCATGGAGATTTTCCAGAATATGTTAGATCGACGGAGACGCATTGAACGGGCTAAACTCACTCCTCGTAGCCGAAAAGCTCTAACGAAATTGGAAGATTCAGGTGTGGACGAGCAGTTTGATGCCTTTGCACTGTTCCGACGGTGGCAATCCAAACAGGCTGAAGACGATGACCGTGTACGACGACTAGCTCTCGAAGCCGAGGAAGATTTTGCCAATAGAACAAAAGCTGCACGCAAAATTCAAGCACGATATCGCCGTCGAAATGCCATGCGAAAGGTGACACGTCTTCGACTCGAGTACAAATTGGCCGCTGCCAAAGCTGAAGAGGTACAGCAAAAAGCTTTGTACGACAGAATAACTATGGCTTTCGAAGAAATACTGTCGAGCTCCAGCAAGCAGAAAAAGAAGGGAGACGTCGCCACTGTTTTGAGTCTTCCAGTGGCTCAGTTAGACGCCATCTTTATCTCATTGAAAATGGATTTTACAGAGGCTCAACTCAATACTGTGAGCTCCAAGTTCCGGAAAGACCACCCCAAGTTCAAGCAAGTGAACGTCATGGATATTTGTCGCTTCGTGGAGGCACAACCACTGCTACAAGAAAGACTCCCTACTATTTTCACGTCCACAACTTCGAAAACGTCATAGGTGTAGAAGGCGGCAATCAACTCCATCCACAAATCAAATCGACCACCAACCACTACTACAAGTGCCGTGTTCAAGGATATTGTCACGAGTTCCAGAAATCACCGTACTCAATTGGCAAGAGATACTTCAGAATTGTACATGTACAGTAGTAGCTGAGACTTGGCCAACCATGAGCAAATGAGATTGACACCCGCTCACGTGGCTATCTCAACAAGCAGCCACATGAGCGGCGACGAATATTCAAATACATATTATTTGGTACGATTGTTTGAGTGGAATGCTTCTAGAGTACTTGGTGTTGTTGTTTGATGAATACAAATGTTGTGGTGCGGCGTGTCTACGCATCGAGCACCCAGCTCGACTTGCAGGCTTCTTCACACGAGATCCGTTTACTCGGATCGGGGTGCAGCAAAGATGCCAGTAGGAACACAGCAGGTGGTGATAATGTCGACGGGAAGAACCACGTCGGGAATGCCACAGAACGACGTGACTGAACGCCGCCAACACCAGCAGCTCCGGACTTGAGCATATTTGCATCAGATGAGAATGGACTGTTGCCACTTGCAGACGGAGAGCACGATCCCGCAGCTTGATTCTGGTTCCAAAGCATATTGGATCCATTGAGCATAAGTCCCAGCATTGGAGGTGTTGCATGGAAATTCGGATGAGTCGATGACATTTCTGGTAGTTGTTGTTTTCCACTGATGTTGCCTCCATTTTGGAAAAGGTTCGTATCAAACATGAGTTTGCCTGTATGCGGATCAACTGGAAGAGACCGTAGCCATTCCCCAAATTTGAGATACCGTGGGCAAGTAGCCAGATCACGTCCGAACGGCAGCGTGCCCACAAGTAGTCCGTATAAGATGACGCCACTGCTCCACATGTCAGCTTTGCGACCGTCATATCCATACCGAGCGTTCTGCAGCACTTCAGGTGCTACATAATGAGGGATCCCACAATGGAATTCAATCGTCGGAAGCGAGATGGTGGCATGATGTTTGTGATACCGCTCTCGCCATTATTATCATGGTCGTCACCACTTGCTCCACTGCTCACAGCCGCAATAAAATGTGCAGACAGTCCAAAGTCTGCAATTTTCAGCACATCCGAGTCGCTGAGTAACAAATTTTCTGGTTTCAGGTCACGGTGCACAATGCCAAGTTGATGGCAATAGCGCACACCTGCAAGTAATTGCGTAAAGTACGTTCGTGCCACCTCTTCCTCAACGCCAGAATCTCCTCGAATCCGATCAAATAATTCTCCTCCATAGGCCAATTCGAGCACGAGAAAAATAGTCGATTTCGACGGTTGCACGAATTCCAACACATCATACAATTGCAAGACATTTTCATGGCCACTGCCAATGCGTTCGCCACTCACACTGTTGCCAGTGAGTTTGTGCATATGTGCAATTTCACGATAAATGGTTTTCCTCGCTTGTAGAAATGCTCGGTATTTAGCCGGCATGGTCGGGATGACGTACGCCACGTCATTGACCACGACCCCGTCGTCTCCGTCACCTACGTCAGCATTTTCCTCACTTGTTCCGTCGTGGCAGCCGCTGCTGCTGCTGCGAGATTCCGTCTCGAAGGTTCCTGCACTGGATCTTCACAGGACAAACTGGCTGTCATTCGATCAGCACTTCTGGGGCGTCGTCGGCGTGGAATCTGCGGCTGTTGACGCAACTCATCGTCGTGATGGTCCAAGAGCCAGAGACTCACACACATTTCCAGTGTGAGTTCCCTCAAAACTGGCGGCGTTGGGCCGCCAGTGACATAACAGGCTACGAGGTCTTTTCGACGGGGTAGATGCACCCAATAGACATTATCAAGTGTCATGCCCCGTACATTCCCCACAATGGGGACGCCCTTCTGGACGATCTCAGCACGTCGTAAAGCTCCTGGACTCGTGAGTTTGTAGCCCACGGGATTGAGGATCTTGACGGCTACCGGTCGCTTCATACGCTGATCAAAAGCTTCGTAGACGACCCCCGCAATGCCACCACCGAGGTAATTCCCCATAACAAAGGCAGAGACGCCAGGTGACGCACTGAGTGTAATGTGCTGGCCGTCATACGTGGCCACGCGCTCGGGCGACACGTCCGCCTCACTTAGAGGCATGTACTTGGTCTTGAGCATCGCCATCGTGGGCTATTTAATCTGCTTTTTGTCTGCTTTATTCTATTTTATCTCTCTACGCTCTCACTCACTCGACAGCCAAAGCGCAAATGGAGTTCTGGCTGGAAAACCCAAGATTTTACTGGCCGTTTTCTACGCGGTCGGCCAATATTGGCCGGGAAGCGGTGAGGCTGGTGTTACGTAGTCATTAGAGATGGAAGCTGGCTCGGACCTTGTGTTGAACCCGCAGCCAACCTCTGGTTGGTGCCTCGTGCTGACTTTAGTCCATTTCTGGGGTGCACATCCAACGGCTTTGTAGATGTGAATGCATGGCTCGATGCTAGATACAAGCATTGCTCATACCAAGTGACCACGTTCTTGGGACAGAGAGCACTACAACAGGGTTCTTCCGACGCAGTGCTTTTTTCGCAGGACGAATTACAGCGCGACAGCGACGATTTACGACGGATTACGTTCCTGATTTTAGCACTCACTCGAGTTTTGTATGTGGTGGTCTGACTATCCAGCTAAAAATTAGCAGCAGGGAAGTCAGAACGGTTGCATAAACGCGCGTCGCGATTCGATCTTCAATAGCTGTGCACCAGGCAGTGCTGGCAGCTCCGATAATGGAGACTTTGCACCTTGGAGAACGTCTTCATTGCCAATGTAGTTGATGACATCTCTTCCATTGATATGGTAGTGTCGGTTCTAGAGGAAGACGAATTACGTGGCCTGCGCCTGGTTGTAAACGTCCCTCTGCCACCCACAGGCATACTCAGCATAGCTAGCTCCGGCGTTTCAAGCCTGGAGCCGGCGGCCTGAATTTCTCTGTGTTCTCTCAACGTTCCGTTGACCAGGCAATGCGCTCGCTTGCTTATTCACTGCTCATTCTTAGCAGAAAGAGCGGTGTGAAAAATGTGCTGAAATTGGACCTTTGTCAGGATCACGGTGTAAATTTTGCTCTGCAAAGCGAAGGAAGGCTTGACAAAGGTTGCTTTAGTCTCCCCCACACCCACAGCTGACAGCGTTACGCAGTTCATCTTGAAGAGCTGGAAAATAGAGTTGTTGGCATCAACGTGAGGTGGGGCAACAGAACCAGCCAGGTGACCGTCAGGCAAATCCGAAGCAGATGGACAGTGCGGCACCGCATGGCACCAGGAGGCAGGTGACTGCCCAACACGTTGCGCTTTACGACCAGCTACGTTTCCATTTCAATATGCAAGAACTCCATACTACTAATAAGCTCACTCCATCTACAAACACTGTGAATGGATATACCAATCAACTTCGTGTTGATTCAACACTTTTACCTTCGTCTACAATTCATAGCTCACGATTTGTACGAATGTAGAGCATCAGACACCACTTCGTTATAAGAGCATTTCGCTTGTACCGTCGCCATTATCGCCCAATCAGATTCAATCTGACGACAAGCTACGTAGCACAAGGTGATGCCGCCCGACGTGCGCGAGTCCGTGCGGGCGTCTCTCGGCTGGGATTTCTCCTTCGCGTCTGCGGACCCAGCGGCCGCTCGTTGCCTCGTGGCGCACCCGAAAGACTCCAAGCGATTGGGCGAATGGCTCGTGCGTTCGCTGCCGTCGCTGCAGCGTCCTAATGCGCCTAAAACGAGCTCTAAACCCGTGAAAATGACCTAAATCAAGCGGAAATGGCCCAATCCGGAGATCTAGAGACGCTCCTGGGCACAGGAATTGGGCTTTGGAGCAGCTCAGCAGCTGGTGGAAACGCTAACGCGTACAACCCCGCAGGAATCAGCGCGGGACGATGTCTGTGAGCTTCAAAAGGTGTGATAATATGAAATGGGCACAATAATTGTTATTGGAGACAATAAAGACTCATATTGCGTGCGTGCCGTAGATGTCGACTAGAGAAGTGGTGAAGAGTTTGTATGCGGACATTCCGCTGTATAAACCAGAAGATGGTAGCAAGATCA
>VOQZ01000446.1:0-81623 GCA_008079305.1 Phytophthora palmivora | reverse complement strand
AAATGCGTCATAGTGGCCGATATTACCCTGTCGTCACCGCTTGCATGCTTTGGGCTGTATTCGAGAAGCACTAGACCATCAGCTACTTGTTGCGAGCCAAAGGACTCCTTTGATAATGCGGAGCCGTAGCTTCAGTGAACACCGAAAATGCTAAACATTCCGCGATCACATTCTTTTGCAATCCTGGACAGGCGTGCTGCCTCCGCGGCCACCGAGACGCGGCGGAGTGGATCGGCGACGAGGCTCGTTGACGAGGTTGCTCAACAGAGTGACAACCGTGACGACGGTTGTCATACTTCTCAACAGTGTGTGAGGGATATCAATGTTAAAACATTGATAGCAACACTCGAGGATTAAACCACGATCCCACAGGTGTGCTCACGGTCCGACACCGTCGTTATAAGCCACAAGTTTCCCGCGACACCTTCACAGTCACCATGGTGATGATTTTGAGATGAAATCTCGATAGCGTTTCTGCCCATTTGTAGTCTGTACAAGTGGACAGCATTTGCGCCGCACAACCAGTACCCGCCTTCGCCACGCGTTCGCAGCCACTTTGTAGCGCACATGGTACCATTGAAAGTGAAGAGTTGGGCTCGGGTGGACCGATTGCAGCCCAGTGCAACTTGCCGTCGTCAGCTCGTCGAGAGTCGGCAAATATGACGATAAGGAGACAGAAATGGGGGTCCTAGTAACCCGCTTTTGACCAAATTTGACCAAGTTGAAGAGGTGAAGTTGTTTGGCAAGCTGCAGGATTGCCTTTCCGCCGTTTAAGATGAACTAGGTACACTCGAAGCCTTGAACAAGTCGGTACATGTAGCACTGACGCAGCTATGAAACGAAGTTTTGCCTTGTAGGAGTCAGTACGAAAATCTGAATGAAACAGTTTTCAAGATTTCTAAACTGGAGAAGCAATGGATGAGCTTTGGTCGCCAACATATTTACCCACTATAGCCCAAACAGCAATGTAGCTCTATTGGAGTAGTGCGCAAGGCAATACAAGCCCAAGCCTTGACGATCCAAAGGAATTGCCTACTCCTCCTGTTAGGAGACTCCTACTCGGGATCCTGGCACGAGTAACGTACTTACGCAGACAGCCGGCTCGGTGGGGCCTATATGCACGGCAAACATGCATAATGCCTGGTATCCTATGATACCAAATTATCATGATGATCATGTTCTTGCCTAAACTTGCGTTTCAATCACCGGTGGCTCCAGATCTTGATTACTTGAATGATATAAACTCAGATTCAAAATACAGAACAACGACCAACGTCAATGCCCTTGCACGCAGCCAACGAATTTCACGAGTCGCGAGCGAAGCACACTTGCGATCTGCTAGCATCGAGGTCTAGGTGGTAGCCAATGCGTGACGCGCTGGCGACTATTGCACTGTTTCGTCAACTAGGAGGCCTGTTTGCGATCGTTTCACTGTTCCATCAACATTTGACCTTGAAGCGGCTTGGCTTACTTGCTCTTTGTATGGTCTCAGTGACAAAGAAGCCCGCAGCGCGTGTGCCGGCGCCAGCTATCTGCGCCTATGCAAACTCACATCGATAATTGAGACCAAGCACACACTTCAGACCATGGCGTACATGACCCACAACAAAACTACAGGCATCGCGTTGGCGTCATCGAATACGGAGCTGCAGACCGCATCAACAAAGGCCGTGGTTACTGGTCAACATCACCCGGGTATGCTACGACTCGAGTACTTGCGCAAGATGGTGCTGTACGCGGTGCTGTGTCTTCTGGCGAAGGCACTGACCGCAAGCCCGTGTTTCGGGTTCGCCATGCAGTACTGCCAGCTGCGAATGCCTAACGCGCTGGTGGTGTTTGCCAAGGCCTTTCGCTGGAATCGATCATCCGAAGCGCTTTTCTTCTCGTTCATTTAGCTCTCACTCTACCTTACTCAAGTACAACGAAATGCACATGACCGACCATACTTTAAGCGGGTATTGATTGATATTTAAAAAGTAATTGCCAACTCAACGATGAAATAACACTGGGAGCACAAAGTCTTCGCTAACATTAATAAGTGGTTAGGATTTAAGACTTTGGGATCCACACTTGTAGCATTCTGGCCCATGCAATATCCTTAGCGCTTGCAACTTCAATGCTGGACGTTCACTGCGAGTCATCGGATAGATGCCGTAACTTGTGGCCAAACAGATTCAACAGACGACATGGCAACATTTGGCCTTGCATCGGTTGGTTGTCGTTTAGCAGCGAAAGCGTCAGTGGTCCATGGCCACCGCCACTCGTGCCACAGAGGACACCACCGACATGAAACTCGCTTTAATTTGTGCAGCGACTGCAACGATCCTGAACTGCAGCCTGGAGGGCACGTGATGTTAGTCCCAGCCCAGCCGCTGTGCAACCCAGTCTGTCCCATGACCGTGCCATGTACTCTGGTAGCTGTAAAAAAATCGAAGCGAAATATATCCTCTATTGACCTCTCGTATCCGTTTCCATTACTCCCAATTTTAACTATAAACAACCTCCAATAATACATTTAATAGATTCCATGTGTCCGACGGCGAGGATTCAAATAGCGAGCTGTCTCGACGATTAACGATAGCTGCCCTCACTCTCCCGCTTGCCGCGTCAGCTCTGCTCGAAGAGCTCCATTCCCGCTTCTGCTCAGTCTTGGACTCGTACGTGTCACTATAGCTCAACTGCAGACATGGGCGAAGCAGAGGTATCCACCACCTCGAAGCCGCAGCGCACGCCGCTGCCGTCGCTCACCATCACGGTGGACTCGTCCGTGGACATGGAGGAAGTGCAGGGTCCCGCCACGCACGACCACCTCGTGGCACTAGAGAAGGAGGAGCTGGAGGACGAGAAGCATGACGAGAAGCACAACGCGCAGTCAGCCATGAGGAAGCTGCAGCTAGCGTGTCTCTGCTCCTTCGTCTTCATGTGTGTGCAGTTCGCGGGCGGCTACTACGCCGACAGTCTCGCTATCATGACGGACGCGGCCCACTTGTTGTCGGACGTGGCGGGATTCCTTGTGTCGCTGTTTGCCATGTACTTAGGGCAACTCCCGGCGTCGGCTACGATGCCGTTTGGCTACCATCGAGCTGAAGTCATTGGTGCATTGTTGAGTGTTCTGTTGATCTGGGTGCTGGCTATTGGTCTCGTGTTCACGGCAGTGAGGAGGATAATCGACCAAGGACGACCTGATGCAGAGGAAACGGTGGACGGCAAGGCCATGTTTCTGGTTGCGGTCTTCGGACTGGGTATTAATCTGGTGCTAATGAAGATCCTAGGTCATGGTCATGGACACAGTCACGGTCATGGACACAGTCATGGACACGGACACAGTCATGGACATGGTCATAGCCACGGACACAGCCGCGGACATGCTCATGGACACTGTGAAGAGAAGAACAGCGTGGAGCAGAGTCCTAGCGTGCAGGATGTGGTACGGACACCGATGTCGGCGATGGCGCTGATTGACGGTGTGGAGGAACCAACAACGGGTGTTTCGGAAGGATTGGCCCCCAAGTCGTCGGTATTTGAGAACATCAACGTACGAGCTGCGTACATTCACGCGTTGGGTGATTTCGTGCAGAGCGTTGGGGTGTGTCTTGCTGGTGGACTTATCTGGTACAACCCGTCGTGGCAGATGGCGGACCCGATCACTACGATCCTGTTCTCGTTCTTAGTGCTCGGCACGACAATTGGAGTGCTCACTCGGAGTATCTACATCCTCATGGAAGCTGCTCCACCTACATTGGACCTACGTGTGGTGGAGAAACGAATCCGGGCTCTCGCGTGTGTGTACGACGTCCACGACCTTCACATTTGGATGATCACAGAAGGCCACTACGCTGCAAGTGTGCATATTCTGCCTAATGGCGAGGCTCGCACGGCACTTAGAGCAACACAACGTGTGCTGGCTTCATTGGGGTGTGCGTCGTCAAACTGTGCAAGTGGAGGATCCAACTGATCGCGACTGGAACGAGGATCTCTACTGCAACTGGATGACGCACTCGAATGTGGCGATCGAGGCGGAGAGCAAGATGTCCGTGCCTCGTGCTGGCACTAAGAAAGCCGCCTTGGAGCCTCTTCCCGGCGCAACATTCGACTAGAGATGTTTAGTAGCAGCAATGTTATTTAATTGCAAGATATTCTGTACCTTGTCATACTACTAGCAGTTCGTTTTCTAGGACCTAGATATCTGCCTACATGTGCGCTTACAGCTGCACAGGCGTGGAGGTCTGAGGTTCATCTACAGACTCCTTGGGCTCATTCTCTGAGCCAGCAGCCTTAACTGGAGTTTCACGCTTTGCTTCTTTGATCGGAGCCGCGTTAGCATCTGTTGACGCAGCAATCTTAGTCTCCTTCGCTTCTGTCGGGGCGGAAGTTACATCTAGCTTCGATTCCGAGCTGGTCTCCACCTTGGGCTCAGACTTTACCTCGGACTTAGGCTCTGAGCGCTTGGGCTCCATCTTGGACTTCAAGAACTCCATGAGGCGGAAACCAGGCGTAGCGTGGTGGTCCTTGGAGATCTCGCGCACGATATCCTTGATAGATAGGATACCAGCGAGCTCCTTTTCGCGATCCTGGCGCATCACGCCGATCACAGGAAAGTGACGGCAGTTGGAAGTGGCTGCTAGATCCCAGCACTTTTCAACGGGTCCTCGATCTGAAGAACCGAGCCAACAGACGACATCACTTCTGTTACGAGCAGCTTCGTCGGGTCCTTCACTTCGAATAGCACCTTACGAATGTAGTCACGCTCAGTAAAAATTCCGAGTACACGCTGTTCCTTGTCCACAACCAGAACAGCACCAAAGTCACGCTTGGCCATTTCTTCCACTGCTTCCGCCACAGTGATGTTGTCTTCCGGTCGCGTATTCAAGATCAGTTTAATGTTCTTGTGTTTCTTCTTCAGTAGTGTGGCCGCAGTAACAACTGGGGTCGACGGCGTCGTAGTCGCAGCTTCTGCCGCTGCTGCAGCTTCCGGGGTGTCCGTTGCGGCAGCCTCAGATGACGTAGCAGCAGTCTCAACAGTCTTCGGCTCCTTCGTCTTGTCTGCCTCAGTATCTGCAACAGAACCGTCAGCCGAAAGTCCCTCCTGTGGGTTTTTCGATGCTTCAAACTCCGCGTACGCACGGACAATATCCGTGATCGACAGCACGCAGCGCATGTCTTCCTCCTGCACCGATCCTCGCTTCACAGCGCTCGTCATGTCGCCGTTCACTACCGCCAAGTGTCGAATGTTCTCCTTCGTCATCGTCGCCAACGCACTACACAAACAACCTTCAGCTCAACTCCACAAACCCATTCAACAATGACCCCTACAGCTACGTACTCAATGACAGTGGTGCTGGGGTGAATGCACATAATGTGGGATGACATCACATCGTGCACAAACTTCTCCTCTGTCATGACCGTGCGTGGCGAGATCTTCTTAAGAATATCTCTCTCCGTTACAATGCCGACAATGCCCTCCTTGGCCTCCGTCACAATGAGTGATCCAATATTGCGCTCCACCATCGTGAGCACTGCGTCGTGGACAGTTTCCTACAATATTTCATCTCCATGAGTTCTCAACCTCCTCCCACTAAGTGCGTCTTCATCTCACCGTGCCAGCAATGCTCTCCCACTCCTCAAAGTCCACCAGCGCCGTGTTGGTGGCCAGTTCCTGCTCACGGGCGTTCAGCACGTCTGCGATGGTCAATACCTTGGCGTCCTCGGCACCAATCGTGCCCAAGTCGATCTTCACATTGTCCGCTGGGTCCGATACATCAGCAGCGTCCGATAATGCAGTAGATTCGTCGTCTTTCTTGGCTGCAGCGAGCGTCGACGTCGACGCGGTCACTTGAGATGAAGCTGACGTGTTCCAGCGCGCGCCGGATGCTGCTAGTAGCTGACGACGTGCGACAGAGATGCGTGGGGTGGCAGTGGGTAAGGACAGAGCGCTGGAGGACGCGCGCACCAACGCACGGACTCGAAGCACACGCGAGAGCATGACGAAGTCTTTAGGCTGGGGCGCGAATGCGATTGTGAGGATACGCGAGTGTTAATGCAATAATTCGGTTAGGGATGATGGGTGGAGGTGACAAACATTCTGATAAATCTGGTGTCTGTCACCCCAAATTTGAGAAAATTCAAGACGCTAAATAGGAGAGTAGCTCATACTTTCTCATCTACTCAATTATTTAGCGCTGAAAAACGGTTTTATTGAACTTTGGCTCGGGACGTTGACTCCAATGTACATCACCAGTGAGAAAGTCGCTGCGGACGATTTTACTGCGTTCCTTGACGCGACCGAGACGCTCCCACTTCACGTAGATTCCTTCTACCGGTCCGTCGTAAAACTGTGAGGGTCGCTGCTGCGCCATGGCGATTAACTCGTCTCGTGGAGGCAAAGATCGGCCCTCCCAGAGTTTTGGCACGAGATGGATGGCATTGTCGTCCTGACAAGATGCAGCACTGATTGCCAGTAGCTCCTGGAGGGAAGACCGGTCCCAGAATTGTCCAGTCTCGCGATCGTACAGGTCGAAGGCGTAGAAGAGACTTCCCAACTTGGAATACGAGATCGAGTGCGTTGCTGCAAGCCACTCACCATACAGGATGAACCGACCAGGGAACAACGGGTCACGATGTAGAACCTCATACAACACGGCTCGGTGTGTGTTCAAGAAGTCGTCGAGGGCTCGAAACTGTCGATGCGTCTCAGAAGTGATGACGTGCGAACGGTTCTGCACTATTAGTGCTCCGTCGGGTGATAGTGAAATGCCCATATTCGCACCATCAACCTTCTCGGTGATGACGACGGTAGTGTTTTCATCTGCTGGTATCGATACGCTGTCGGTGCTAATTAAATCGTCGCTTGTTGCAGCTCCAAGATCGATGAGGTGAGCTGTGCGCGGGAACTTGAGTAGTGGCAGAGGTGGAGACAATTTGTCCACCAATTTAAGTGCGGCTTCGATAGAAGTGATGCGTACTATCGTCAGGAAACCTTCACTTAGCTCTGGAAACTCAAACGTACTGGAATGCTGGCGAATAGCGAATCCTACTCGACGTCCAGGAGGTAGTGTGGGGTGGTCAGAGCGCTGCATTGCTCGCGCTTCACAAAGCTTTGTCGGAATGTCGAAAACAACAGCAGTGGCATGATGACTCCAAGAAGTAGCAAGACTCAGAAATTTTTGCCGATCCGTGGCAACACCGTTGCATCGATCGAGAATTGCCCGTCGAATATTTCCGTGTCCGATACTCTTCTCGCATCCTTTGCGACCAATCTCATCGCTGTGAATTTCAGTCCAAGGTTGATAGAGGACGTTGTTTCTCCGAGCAGTAATTGGCGCAGCACGTGAGGCCATCGTGCGTTTTACCAGCGCTCGACGGAATGAGCTTTTACCGGACCCAGGAATCCCGCAAAGCACCAGTAGGTCTGTCGTCTCGATCGGTTTGCCAGTAATCTCAGACTGACTCGGCAGTGGCTGTTCTGGCTCTAGTGGAAGAACACCTCGTCGTTTCCAAAGCAACGAACAGTATTCGCCGACAGCTTCTTCCTGCTCTTTGGTCTCAATGCTACCTGGTCGCATTGCTCGAAGAGCTTGAATGGCCTCCATTGCTGTCATTGCGGGCTGAAAGTACTTTTCACACGAAAAATTAGCGCCATCGTGTATGAGTTCTGGTGGAGGTGGGTTAAAACCAAAAGCCACAAGATAGCAAGCTACCATCGTACCAGCACGACCTTTTCCTCCACCACAGTGCACGAGCACAGGAGTTCCAGTTGACGAGGTGCAGCACAGCCTCATGAACATATCAATTTGTGGAATGGTGGGCGCTTTGTAGTTGACCACCGGCAGGAACGTGTTCTTAATATTTGGTAATCCGTCAAACCATTCTGCTGGCAGCGGTTTTTCCTCGGTTAACGTGACGACATGCCGCACGTGTAGCGAGTAGCAGAGACAGCGAATGTCGTCTCGATTCCGAGGTGTGGACATTGCTATCAGTTGAAACGGAACAATCCATCGGAAGAATCGGGGGAGCATAAATTGCAATAGTTCCTTCAGAGATCCTCCAACTAGGGTGTAAGGTATCATAAGTCGTTCACGCGATGGATACGAGAGACCCATCGACGTGTTCTGAACATACTCTCGTATCACGGTCCACGTTGGAATACTCCACGATATACACAGGAAAAGACGTAATTCCGGAGGCACTTGCTCAATTTCTCCATCGACAAAGACCGACCCCCACTCTGTTTTCTCCGCACACTTTGATAACTGTGCGCAGCAATGTTTCCAAAGCGCTGAATCACGACTTTCACCATTGTCTTCAATAGATTTGGTAGTCATGCGTTCGATCACGAGTCCGTAACTGAGCATGGCGAGCTTTGCTCTGTCTACGACCAGGGCAGCATCAGCAAGACGCACCCAACCACGCGTAGTCTTCACGCTATATTTCACACATACCAGTGTAGCAATCTCCAGAGCACGTTTGAATTTGTCTTCCAACATCACTTGGCGACTCAAAGCTTCCAGAGCCGACTGACTTAACTTCCCTAAGCAACTATTATCTAGTAGAGCATCACTGGTTTTATCAATATCGTGGCGATTGGTAGTCGACACAGATACGTGGAAATCCTTCAATGGTAGTCCATGTTTCATCCGAAAGGCTTGAGCTTTCGGCCATACACATACTACAAAGTACACTCCACCTGGATTCAAGTCACTTGTCGCCCCATCTCCTCCGCCCAACCCGATGGCAAAGCAGCGCGTGGAAAGTGTCTCGACTGCTTCTTGAATTGCGGCAGCACTCAATCCTCGCAATTCCTCTTTGGTCATCAATGTCATGTGCCACTCGTCTTCAGACAAAATATCAAAGTGCGGATGCTGTTGACAGGTCGAATTCAAATCCAGCATTTCTCGGATTTCCTTCTTCACAGATGAGTTATCACCGAAGTGGAGTGCCAAACACCCGCGATATCGTTGGATTCGATCTAATTCACCCATGGCTGGATAATTGGTATTTGGGCTGTGACCATAGCCAAAGTGACCATCACTCACTCAAATTAGGACAAACTAGCAATGTAACCGTATCTCAAACTTGAATTTAGGCCGTGGTGCACTTCTAGGTGCAAATCAAGCTCTTTCAGAAACAACTGAAATGTAGAATCGAGTTGGTTATCCGTGCACAAACAAGTCATTACAAAACGACCGGATAGGATTATTAGAATAGTGGTCAATCTTTATAGGGAGGCACAGACAACGACGGAAAAATCCGGCGACATAAATATCCGGCATTAAACGTGGGACTTTTTAATCTCTATAGTATCACAAACCATACTTTCATCCAATCAAAACCTATTACTTCCAAATTTTAGGACCAAAACACTGCGATAATAACGAGTGGTTCCTGACTCCTGATCAACTAAAACCTTGCTCATTCTGCACAATGAAGCGCATTGAACAGCTATACAATCAGGATAAAGCAAGAAGCTTTAGCCTTGGTTGAGGAAGTGGGAATCGAGGAGGCATCGTATCAGCTCAATATCGCTCGAGGGACAGTTCACGGTTGGACAAAGCAGGCGGACAGCATCCGTGAATTCAATGGCAGCGCTAAATCGAAGACGCTAAAAGGCTAGGGACGCAAGAAAATATTTCCTAGCGTCCCTGACCTGGTAACGTATATGAAGGATTCTAGACGTGCCGGATCGGTAAGCACTCAATGTATTAATTATTGATTTTTAAAACTAATTAATTTATTGATATTTTGTGTGATGCAGATTCTTTCGACTGCTGACATAATTGAATTTATGTGGAGAGTTCACCCGCAGTGGATGACCACCTATCTTACGGGCAAGGTTAATGGTGAATTAGCACTGGAACGCATGGTCCAACAGTAAAATTGAACGCACGATTTTTAGTTTTGTAATTTTGCTTATTATGTTTTGCTCAATATTTTTTAAGTTATGGGTTTTCTTCTCAGAAATCGCATGCGGCTAAAACAACTTACGAAGAGCTAGAAGAAGTGCGCACTACGTTTTCACTGAACTTCTGGAAAAAGTATGCTGCGTATGGAGGTGGTGGCATACTTAACGTGGATGAGACCGCAGTTCTTTTCGACATGCCTCCAATCAAGAGTTGGGCTGACAAAGGACGCAAGGATTGTGCGCGCATTCTGGGTGCTAACAAGCACGCTGGCCGGATGACGGCAGTTCTTATGTGACGGGGTCACACGAGCACCTTGCTTGAGGAAGCGTGCTATCAGGAGTATACAAACTCCTAGTGAACGACAGTTCACAAGTCCTGGTCTTAGGGGACTTAATAGCTAGTTTGGAGTAAGTTTAAGACTGATTTATATTTATAGTTAATTAGGTCATTTGGCCTGTAATACAAATTACTAGTTAACTATAATTTGTTTCATATATGCATATAAAAGTAGGTCAAATACTATTGGTTGGCCCTCAGCCACCAGACCTACGTGGCAGTAGTGTGGTCCACACCACCCACGAGTGAGTATCTAAAACGAATACTCACAGAAGTATATCAACTTCTAAAGGCGGTACCCTTTCTAGGGTACCGCTTCATGTAACCCCGTTACATCCTCCCCCACTTAGGTTGGATTTTCACCCAATCAAAATGAGGCAAATGTGAACCCTTCACATTTCACTCGAAGAGTCGAAATTCTTCGACGGGCCGCCGAGCTCTTGCGCTACGGCTCCCTGCTCTCACAGAGCTCCAGGCACGTTGCCATTACGTCCCCAAGGTCTCCTCGTCGACCTCAGAGCATGCCCCGAAGGGGAAGCCCAAGTCGCGCCTCTGCGCCCACAAAGACAAAGGCTGCGAAGCCAAAGTCGAAGACGGCTAAGCCTCGCGGCAAAGCCAAGACATCATTTGATGTCATTGCGAAAGCAAACAAGGTGCAAGATGCACCTGACGTGGCAGCGAGCACTAGCTCGCTCCACAGACGATCTCCGTCGTCATTACTGGACCACTGCGAGAACCCAAGGTCCATTCGCAGGTCCATGAGCAAGTCTCAAGTCAGCTTGACTGACGATACCCTTGTCGCCTGCCCTGGCGACGAGGGTAAGGACTAAAACACTGTGTCCAAGTCCGCGATTAACAATCCGGACACAGGCACCACAGCTGGTGGTGCCGATGACGTCCACGGCAACGTGGACGCCAAGGAGGCTTTACCTCCTGAGAACTTGACATTGGCAAAGGGCAAACGACGTGCCCAGGTTACCAACACGGCTAACCATGCCAATGAGGCCAGCGCCAGGAAGCGCAGCGCCTCTCAGTCGCTTCACATAAGCGACCAGGATCTTGATGAGGCCTATAACGAAGAGCCTCTTGAGGTTGCGAACAACCTCGATGAGCAGCAAGAAGAACTACTTGCTGCTCGACTGGCTAGACAGCCAGTCCATCGTGAGCGTACTCACACTGAGCGTTGGGTTCTTACCCACGCTCCAGGGTATTCCCCCCATGAGGGCCATGGCTCTCTGCTGTTCCTTGAGCAACTCATGGACCCACGTCCATTGGCAGGAGGTCATACCTCCATGGGGGCGTACGAGCGCCACCTGATTAAGGGCGTGTCTCTATCCATCGAGAACATAGAGGCCGCCAGGTGCGTGTTTCTTGCACCGCACCAAATTCCCTTAAAGGAATTTACTAGACTTCGGAAGAAGTCTGAGACCAAGGGAGGTCTCCACCCCGTATGGGGATTCCCCTCGGTGCAACCGGAGAATACCTCCTCAGTTGCACAGGTCACTGGGTCCCTCACAAGGGTTGCCCAGTCAAGGAGCTCCAAGCTGAAGCTCAGCTGGAATTCATATTGATCCAGCGGGACCTTCGGGTCCTGGTCCTGCAGAGTCTTTTCTGCAGGACGAAGTGCATCAAACCCGTGATCGAATAGATGCGATCAAGATTGCACTTGACATTGGGCTTGGCGGTCTAGCCACCGCCCAGTTTGGCAAACCAACTGCCCTGATGTCCTACGTCAGAACGTGGACGCTCTCGGTCGCGAGACTCGGGAGCTCCACGGGCGGGTTAACCGCCGAGTCCCAGCTTCCGCCTTAATGGGACTCCGTCGGAGCCTTGATGCTCTTGCCAGTGAGGCGCACGGTCACATGCCCTCTTATGAGCCGCAGTGGTATTCTTCCCACTCGGCTTATGGGTATAGCTCTTGACGGAGCTCATACCGTGCGGCCCCAGCGTACTCTTTTGTGAGCCGCATGGGTGCCAGCCTGCATTCCGTTTTGCAGGCTTTGACAACTCCTGTTGGTGTTGTCCGCGAAACTCAACCTCGATTTGAAGAGGGGAGCTCTCCCACTCTTGATCTTCTTCTGCCCTCTCAGGGCGAAGATCCTACGGACCATCGTACCGTTTAAGACGCCCCACGTAAGACATTGGGTGCGTCGCCATTGACTTCTCGAGGTCGATGGTATTGGCAGCGCCGTGCCTGCCGAGGACCCCAACGGGTCCAATGAAGCGATGCTTCAGCTTATTCCTCTCAACGGAGCGAACCAACGTTAACGTTAGATTCTTAATGTCTAAGAGGACTAAGACCCCAACCATAAACACGGATAAGTTTCCTCGACCATTCTTGTCTGAGTACTTCTCTGTCTGTTCTGGGTCGACGCCATTGCGTCTCTAACCCGGCTGATCAACATCAGCCTGTCGTCTATAAACGACGACAACTGTCTTTTTAAAGACTCTGGCTCGATCTCCGAGACCTGGGAGGAAAAGGCTTTCCGAGCCTCTCCCCCACTTACGATGGAGGCCACGGTGCCTCCCCGCAAGGTTAGCGGCACCTGGGGGTGTCGTAACCCATTCAAGTAGAACGGGGTAAACCCCGTTGATGCGTGTACCGCATTGTTGAGTGCAAACTCAACCATAGGAAGCTAGTCCGACCAGGACCGAGGTGCTTCCGCACAGATACTGCGAAGAGTATCCTCGAGCACGCAGTTGACGCGCTCCGTCTGACCATCCGTCTGCGGATGGTCCGCAGTTGACATCGTCAACTTAGTTCCCAACAATTGGAACAGGGTGTCCCAAAACGCACCCGTGAAACGCGGGTCTCTGTCCGAGACTATGGTCTCTGGTAGACCATGATAGCGAAACACGCTATCTAGGAACAGCTGTGCAGCTTGTTTCCCGGTGACCTTGTCACGTACCGGAGCAAGATGCACCATCTTGCTCAAACGGCAGACAAACACCAATATGCCGGTGTTGCCCTTGTCATCGGCCGGCAGGCCGAAGACAAAGTCGAGACTCCTCGACTTCCAGCAATCCGCTGGTACAGGTAGGCTCTGCAGTGGAGCCGAGGCGTGGCCCGAAGGCTTCACCCTCTGACATGTTTCACATGTCTTGACATAGTGTGCCACCCGCTTATACACGCGGGGCCACCAAAATGTCTGAGAGACCATTTGGTAGGTCTTCTCCCGGCCAAGATGGCCACTTATCGGCGAATCATGCGCCTCCAGAAGTATGTCACACTTCATATCCTCGTCGTTTGGAACGACAACCCGAGGAGGATCTCTAGGGTCGACTCTGTAATGGAGTAAACCATCGGCCAGTTCATAACGATGGAGCTGCGCCCGCTGTCGAGGCGAAAGCCTGTCGACTTTGGCGTCCTTGCCATCGGACAAGAACTGCACCAGTGGCGTGTAGTTCTCGTCCTCCTGATACGCTAAGCGTATCCGATCGTATAGATCTGTCGTGACCCGACTGACATGAGCTAGCTCATAGTCAGGTCGACGCGACAATGCATCGGCAAGCACGTTGAGCTTGCCCGGCTTGTATTCAACGCGGAAGTTGTATTCCGCGAAGAATGACAGCCACCTCGCCATCCGCTGCGACAGATGCGGCGAGTTGGTGGCAGTCCGCAAGGACGCGTGATCAGTATAGATCACAAAGGGCCTCGTGCCCAAGAGGTGAACTCTAAACTTGACAAGAGCGTACTTCATTGCAAGTAGCTCCTTGTCATGAACGGGATAGTTCCGTTCGGCAGCCTTCAGCTGCCTGGACTGGAAGGAGATGACACGTTCGTGTCCTTCATCGTCCTTCTGCAACAGCGCACAGCCTATTGCATAGTCAGAAGCGTCACAGACGACGCTAAAAATGACTTGTTTTCGTCCGGCAAGACCAGGACTGGCGCTTGCTGTAAGCTCGCCTTGATGCTGTCGAAAGCATCCTGGTGCTGTTGCTCCCAGACCCAGTCGGCATCTTTATTTAAGAGATCCGACAAGGGTCGAGCTAGTTCAGCGTACCCTGCGCTGTACTTATGAAGATAGTTGGCTAAGCCCAACCACTTCCGGAGGTCCTTCTGCGACCTCGGGGTCGGCCAAGCCGCTATGGCCTTGACCTTCCCTGGATCGGCGCGTACGCCGACCCTGCTGACAAAGCAGCCAAGGACCTTTATCTCCTCAGCTGCAAAGACGCATTTGTCGATGTTGGCATAGAGCTTGTTAGCTCTCATGACCTCAAACACTCGACGGAGGTGCTCCAAATGCACCTCCATAGCCGTCTGGCCACCTTCGGCACGGCTATGGACGAATATATCGTCGAAGTACGTCTGAGCGAACGTACGCAATGGTCTAAACAATTGTGTGACCAAGCGATTGAACGTCGCTGGGGCATTCGATAGCCCCTGTGGTATCACTAGCCACTCCCAGAGCATCCCACTCGGGGTGCTCACTGCGGTGAGAGGAATGTCACTCTCCCGCATCAGGATCTGGTAGTATCCGTCTACCAGATCCAGGGCACTGTACAACGTACAACCCGACATGTTGTTTAGCAACACATCCTTGCGAGGGATCGGCGTCTGTGCCGGTACCGTCGCATTGTTCAGCTTGTTGTAAGAGTGAACCGGACGCCACTTCCCGTTCGGTTTACGAACGCAGAAGGTCGGCGTCGAGTGCGGGGACTTCGACTCCCGCACCATGCCCGACTTCGCCTTCTCGGCGAAGAAGGCATCTATGACCTCGCACTGTTCGCGAGGTAGAGGCCACTGCCTCGTGACACAGTACTTTGTGCCAGGCACGAGATCAATCTCGTGCCGAACTCCCCGATCCGGCGGGAGTTGGGATGGTGGGTGCTTCGACACCACATCCGAATATTCCTTCACAAGAGGATACACTGGATCCTCCGGGTTCTTGAGAATCTCAGAACCCAAGCGCGTTGCACGCTGCTTCGTGAACCCCTCCAGGACGTCCTCGTCCATTACGGAGGAAGAGTTCAAATCTTCAGGAGAGGTCTCCGGCTTCAGGAGCACCATCTCCGCAATCTCTCCGGCCTTCAACTCGGCCAGGAAGTCCTCCATGGACAATTCCTCGAGGTTCAGCAGTGCTGACACCTCTGGCAGTGCCTCCAGATGGACGGCACCTGCCCTCACTTGACGACCGGACACGCCGTCGAAGACATGGCATTGCTCTTCGACCGGCCGTGCCGGTGGAGTCTCAGACTCCGAGTGTGGTACTTGGTTATCCACACGGGAGGTGCTCAACGACACCTCCGCACTCGTGCTGGTCTTCTTGACCCCGCGTGGAACTACGTTACCCACGCTAGAGACGCACGCTGCGCTCTCATTCTTCTCGGTCTTTTCGACCCTGCGTGGAACTATGTTACCCACAAAGGAGACGCTTTCAGCGTCCTCCCCAGCAGCCTCAGCTGCTTGCGGACCTATGTTACCCGCTTGCGGAACTACGTTACCCGCCTGTGGACCTATGTTACCCACTTATGGACCTATGTTACCCACACAGGAGACGCCTTTAGCGCTCTCCTCAGCAGCCTCTGCTGCTTGCGGACCTATGTTACCCGCCTGGTCAGTGCCGTCCGGCACTGCCACAGTCGAAGCCCATACGGCGCGACGACTCTCAGCGTTAGGACTTGCCGTCGTGGCAATCCCACACGCTTGGCAATGAGCCTTGGTCTCACGACCGGTTGCGAGGCTCATCGCAACATCGTCGTTGGAGTCCGTGACTCCCAGTACTTCTTCGGGCGCATAAGCGCCTTGGCGACCATCTCTGGCGCCCCAGTCCCGGACAGAGGTGGGAACATTACTCACCAAAGCTCTGCCGGAGACTGCGGGCCGGCTAGCCCCAATGGCTTTGCCGCGCCAATCGATCCAGGGCTCGTGCTTTTCGAGCCACGGCATGCCCAGGATCAAGTCGTACTTGTCCATGTCTAGGACAAGGAACGACTCCGTGCTGTCAAAGTCTTCAAACTTTACAGCCAGGTCCATACGGACCCCAGGTACGTTAACCACCGTACCATCGGCCAGTCTCACCGAGACCTGGCCCCTGCCTTCGCTTTCACGCAAAGCGTCGGCATACTTGTCGCCATTCCGCGCGACCGTCTGGCGTCGAGCAAAGCTCGTCGACGCCCCAGAGTCAATCAGGACTCTAAAGGGATCTCCGTATCCCCGTACACTCGCGTGTACCACGAGCAGTCCGCCACTGCTCTTTCTCGTCTCGAGAGCACCCAGGCTCTCAGGGGCTAAGCCTCCATGGCGTGCGCCGTCCGCACTCCTACCATGGGGGCTTAGATCTTCCCCAGTAGGGCGACCCGCCCCTACTGGTGACCCCAGTTCCCCTGGCTCTTGGGTCGCGGCTTCTGCCACGGGCCCCTCGAGCCCCTAGGTTTGGAAGGGAACTTCCTTTGCCCTCCCGCAGGGCAGGCACGTTGCATGTGCCCGAGCTTCCCACATCCGTAGCAACGGATGGAGCTCTGTACGGCCGTACCCAGTTCAATGGGTACCGGTCCGGTGCTAGCTCCAGCTGCTGGAGCTCCTTGCACTGCGCCTGACGACGCATTGTGGCCTTGCCACACCGACGTAGGAGTACGAGCCTGTCGGTGGCTGTACTCCTCGTGGAGGGCGATCTGGATCGCTTCCTCCATAGTGTTCGCATGCACGCGGAACAACTGTGTGCGGGATGGGCCCACCTTCAGGCCATCCATGAGCACGGTCACTTTGATGTGTTCAGGTAGGGGGTTCCCTACCAGAGATGCAGCGAGTACTCGCATCTCTTGGATGTACTCATGCAGCTCACGCTTCCCTTGTTTACAGGCAAGGAAGCGCGAGCGCTGGCGATACTCATAGTTCGCCGGAAGGAAGGCGGCTCTAAGCTGTTGGCACAGCTGAGCCCAGGTTGTGAAACAACCCGGCGTTGTCGCTTCGCGCGTGTACGCCCAGGTCTTCGCCCGACCTCCTAGGTTGGACAGGGCGAAAGCGACCCGAAGTCGCTCGGTCGAGATTAGAGCCGCGTCCATCGCGAGCTCGACCTCTCGGACCCAGAAGTGGAGGTTCTCTCCCTCCTTCCCCTCATAAGGGTTAACCTTAAGCCTCAACGGCTTCTGTTGGGCTGGCTTCATCTCAGCCACGGGGGTCTGCAGCCCCTGTACGTGGGCGATAAGCCCTCTCTCGTACGTGTCGAACGCCTCGATGCGTTCGACCTGCTCGGCCGGCGTAGCAGCCGCCAAGCTTCGGAGGGCATCTCCTCCAAAGATGCCCACCATCTTCCGGACCGACTCAAACTGAGAGTCGGTCAAATGAGGGAACTCCCCTCTATCCATCCTGGCTTACCTTGTAGGAGCCACAGAGGATTCAGGTAGTCAATCTACCCGCGTAGGCGTGGATTGACTACAAGTGCTACCAAGTGTGACGGGGTCACACGAGCACCTTGCTTGAGGAAGCGTGCTATCAGGAGTATACAAACTCCTAGTGAACGACAGTTCACAAGTCCTGGTCTTAGGGGACTTAATAGCTAGTTTGGAGTAAGTTTAAGACTGATTTATATTTATAGTTAATTAGGTCATTTGGCCTGTAATACAAATTACTAGTTAACTATAATTTGTTTCATATATGCATATAAAAGTAGGTCAAATACTATTGGTTGGCCCTCAGCCACCAGACCTACGTGGCAGTAGTGTGGTCCACACCACCCACGAGTGAGTATCTAAAACGAATACTCACAGAAGTATATCTACTTCTAGTGGCGGTATCCTTTCTACGGTACCGCTTCATGTAACCCCGTTACATCTTACGATTCGTGATAATGGTAAGTTTATTTTTTTATATTTAGTAATAATTAATTTCTGAGTATTCTGATTGTGTAGGGGCCAAATTGCCGATTCTATTTATTCTCCGTGGCGTTCCGGGGGGTATAATAGAAAATAGCGAGTTTGAGACGTATCCGAGTGGGCGTTTCTACATGATATAAGATAATGCATGGATGGATAAGCGAAGTTGGAAGTTCTACGTAGAAAAACTTTTAAAATATGAAATTGATGGCCCCTCTATCCTTCTGCTTGACAATTTTGATTGTCATGTTCAGAAGAAGGACAGAGCTTGTGGCGATAGAGGCCAATGCCACAGTGGTCCCATTGCCACCGAAAAGTACAGCGGTTTGCCAACCGTTGGATGTTGGTGTAATGGGACCACTCAAAGCAAAGCTCTGTCATAGTGCTAAATGCGCAGGGGTTAGTGCGAAGGAGAAACGCCTTCGTGCTATTCAGTCTACTATTGCTGCATGAGATGCCATTTCACATAGCAGAGTAATTCGTAGCTTCGCGAAAGCTATTCCGCAGTACCCTGAGATGACTGTCTAAAAAAGGTTCTTTTCTATATGTTATCCTACGATCTGAAAGTTTCTTTTATACACATATTCTCGTATTTTATCTAATCAAATCGGTTGTTTTTTCTGTGCCGGATTTTTTTGTCGGTCGTTGTGGATCACTAATACTATGGGGGATGGCATTCAGTGATGCCGGATTTTTCTGTCGTTGTCTGTATAACCTTGGGTATACTGTAGTCTCATCCTTTCATCTTTACAGACATGACAGACGAGAATGATGAAGACGACCTGTGGTTGTGCCAATTAGTATCAAGGATGCTTCAAGCTTCCACCAAGGCAATACTGACAATAACGGCAGACCCTATACCTCGTCGATTAGGCCGGAATCGCGATGTTTTCAGAACATCTACATGTACTAAAGCTCAGAAGCATACTTGTTTCGGGGTTACCCCTGATAGGGTACCGCCTCCAGAAGTAGATACACTTCTGAGAGTATTCGTTTGTGAATACTCTGCGTAAGTGGTATGGGTCACACCACTTCCACTTAGGTCGGGCGGCTGAGGACCAACCAATAGTATTTGACCTACTTTTATATGCATATATGAAACAAATTATAGTTAACTAGTAATTTGTATTACAGGCCAAATGACCTAATTAACTATAAATATAAATCAGTCTTAAACTTACTCCAAACTAGCTATTAAGTCCCCTAAGACCAGGACTTGTGAACTGTCGTTCACTAGGAGTTTGTATACTCCTGATAGCACGCTTCCTCAAGCAAGGTGCTCGTGTGACCCCGTCACAAAACCATCACATAGGTTAATACTACACGAAATAGAGATCAGATAACTGAAGGGTAGAAATGAAGGGGTACTAACAGTAGACCAATGCAACATTTCGTTTAATCACGCTATAAACAATTACAAGTACTGGAGATCGCGCAATGAGGGTTACTACTTTAGCACCGTACACGATAGTGCAGCGAGCGTGCAGCCGCCAGCGGAACAAATTTCACTTTACCATTGATATCTGGTGTCAACTTTGGTATTTCGATACGAAATTTTACACGGTCGGTGGACAGTGTAACATTTAGATCTAATTTATACTAATGCGTAGCGGAACGGTGATATCCCAATCTGAAACAAAGGGTGGGCAATATATATACAAGTGTAGCGAGTACTAAGAACAACCCTAGATGGAGCTCAACAATACACGATATGGAGGTTGACACGTTGAATGAAATAGCCAAAGTGGTTCTAACCAGAGGCCACCACAAGACTTGAGTGAAACATGATACTGAACCTTACAAGTAGCGAAACGAGGATTGTCACTTCTGCACGCTATATGATAGAGCAGCGAGTGCGTAGCCTGTTTTAATCTGCATTGACCCATCTGGTAATGACAAGGTTTCAATTAGTGTTGGGAATTTGCTTACCCAGTTATTATAATACCAATTACCGTTATTCCCTTTTTAAAACCAGATATAATGATACCTCGTAGGGCAGCTCATAAGACTCCAGTTGAAGCTCGAGGTCTAGGACCTGGACGGGGCTAACAGTTTGCGATCCTCAACACACAAGGTGTTGCTTCGCTGTTATAATCCAACTTACAGCAAAGAGAACAACGACGACGAAGACAACCTGTGCCATGAGGGTGGACATGAAAACGAAGGTGACGGACTTCTCAAGAAACAGTGCTATTCGACATGCTGAAGAATTCGAAATAGCGTTTACGCAGTCGACTGCCAAGGGAAGATTGCTTTACGCGTGCTAACGAGGGCCAGCTTGTCTCATCGAGATCTACAAGAACACCATTTTCAAGGTCAGAATCTAGTGATCAAACAGGCATCGCTAATTTTGGCAGCGATCACGGTTATCCCTCCTCAGAAAAACATCTACAATTTCCACCCAAACATGTATGTGGTTCATTTACAGATAACTAGATGGTCCATTTTACAAGTCGAATAATATGCATTTAATCTTTCATCACTAAGCACCACAATGTCAGTAACTACATATCTACAACACCATTGTCAAGGACATTTACTTTGATAAGCACATCCACATCAAATTAAGCACCTCGCCTTCGAGTTACATCCCTGTATGAACTGCTTGGTGCATCTGAGCTAGACTTGCGGCATGATTTCCCTCATAGCTAACAATCTACTGGTAGCAACACGAGTATTACGCAGCGTAGATACCGTGGTCGACTTGCTCGATTCCTTCCAGAATCAGCAAAAGCAGGTAGATCATCACCAACAGCATCACGAACAATATGAGTAGTAGCGCCGTGACGACACGGTTGCTGATGCCAATTCACGATTAGCATAGTTAACAAGCCAGGAAATACATTTGTTCTGCTGTCTTGGTGACGGGCGCAGCGCATGTATGGCAGCCTAACTTTGTTTTGTATTCCAGGATACGTGCGTATGTTTCAATAGTGACGCTGAGGCGAGAGCCTCATCGAAAGCAACGTGGTTCTGAAGTTTGAAGGAAAATTTGCAATACACAAATCCTACACAATGGTACTACCACTGGTAATATTCATCTAGATTACCGCGGTATCCTATTAACCGTTAATAACTTGGTAAAAAACCACTAAGGGGTCTGGCCAGTTTAGTAGAACGACAAGTTTAGTAGAATTTTGGATTGAGCCAATCACAAATTAATAATTGAAGCGACGATCGACAATTGGATAAAATATCAAATAGCGAGTTACCTCTGAGCTTTAATAGAGATGTTAAATCTTTCCATACCGGTTGAGCCGGTCATTCCTAAGTGACAATGCGCGCGAAACGGGGGCAATACTCACTAAAAGAGCTGCATGGGGCTGTAGACTAAGTTATTGCTGGAAAACCGACTAAGGAAGTCTATCTAGAGACAGATATAGCGTACAGACAGGAATAGCGTACAGAACGCTGCGAAAACAAGCGGTTGCTAAGGTAAATGGTGAAGATGAGGGCTTTAAGCGGCGGGGTCCATCGCCGCTGCTTCCAGCAGAAGCAGAGAAAAGCTTGAGCGAGTGGGTCGTTGGGCACCAGCAAGTCGGTCACCCCATCGAGCGTCGGAGGTAATTAGCAAGGCCAGTGCAATGACCGAGTTGATGTTCGGCCAGTGAGTTGGTGACGGTTGGTACAAGCGGTTCATGGAGCGCCATCACAGCTCAGCACCCGGACTTGTCAGTATCTCACAAAACGTGTGGCACGATTTTCCCTGGCCTATCCAATTTAATCTTTAATTTGATACGCGCCAGTATCAATCTAAGGAGAATCAATTTCAAGGTCGGTAACATACAATCGAAATCATATGGTTCGCGATACAAACTTCCATAGTGAACACTTTAGTAAACTGGTCGCACCATATTTGATAGGGACGTGTTTGAGAAGCACATACACCTCCGTGGTTTAACTGAATACATGTTCGTTAGTTTCAAAAACTTGCCGAGAGCTTCATCTTTGCATTGGCGGTCGTTTCAGCAAAATTGATGCTGTAGTTGAAAAGATATCTATCTTCAAGATGATCAAGTACAAAAATTCTACTAAACTGGTCAGATCTTAGTTTCAATAATGAAAGTGCAAGAAATGATCAGAATTATAAAATTAGATTTAATTATGTTAAATTATAATTTCTAACGGAAATCGAAAGGATTGTTTATCCGTATCATGCGTACGCAATATCCACAAAAGTGTAGTGAGTGCGTAGCACGAGGGCAGCAACCAACCATTAAATCCCGCCGCGTAGCGGCACTCGGCTAGTTATTAATAATATAAGACACGGTTACGAGCCCAATCACTCTCTTACCGGGTGACCGGAAACACACTTTGACCAATGATACAAATTTGCAGCCACAGTATTTGGCAGATGCGTTCTTGCAGATGAAGCGTCCGGCATGTGCATTATCGTTGAGGTAGTGCTCGTGATGTTGTCGGCAAATGCCGAAGTGAGTAGATTAAAGTTAAAGAAACAAACTTGCCCTACTCGTGTCGATTCAAGCAAATAAGATGACCACGAACTCCAGAATTGGTTTGAGCATGTCGTTTTAGGCGAAGTGGCACCACTAATGAACAATGTTCACGCCAATTGAAAAGGGTTGTAGCTTACAAGATTGTCAATTAGTTTTTATAACTCAAGCGAAACTTAGGTAAAAAAGTAATATTTCTCTGGGATGACTTTAGCGCCGAAACTAATTGATGCACTTCCTATGTAATTAACATTGTTTCAACCGTGAAAACGACATATAGCTGGAGTTTAAGCTTGTGGCCCCGTCTCGAGCAACTTTGATGTCATGGCTTACGAATGCATAGGAACGCCTATCTACTACGATGTTGCTATTTTGGTTCCTGATAGCTTGCTATCCCCACTGACAAGCGTAAGTTTCGGTATGTATACCCAGTATTGTATGAAGCCGATGTCACAGCACTGGCTGATAAGTTCGGGGGAACTTAATTTGGCTGAAGAACCCAGCCAGGACTTCACTCTCAATACAGATGAATTGTGATCTTCTGTTTGCATTTCTTTGCAATGTATTTCAAATCTTAGTACGGATTTTGTACCCTTTGTCTTGGGGGCGCTCTTTGAGAAAAGAACATCGGTACGTATCCCCATGGTGGTAAGAATAATCATCATTTGTGATTGCCAAGCCGTCCACTCTATTGCGTACCGACACAACTGACTTTATTGTACACACAGTTTTCACCATCTTTCCCAAGCTGGGGTGGGAATTTGGTCTTTTATTTGAGGCTTAATTTTTATGTCCTATGGAAGCCTTTTTTGGTATGCGTCTAGGCGGTCCCTGTCTTTCTTTTTATGGTTGGGACCCAATGTGTGTATGACAAACACTGTTCGTTGCGTGTCAATGACTCATCTTTACCTCTGCGGACAGTACATTGAAATTAGTAATGATACCGAATGGTTTTGAGTGTGATATTAATACCGTATATCAAATTCAATTTGTAGAGTGGTACAGTCTGAACGAGTCCGCTATTTCAATAACACCTGCTTGGGTTTCGGAAAATATATTAAATAGGAATGACTGGTTGGATGATACTGCACTGAAATTCATCCACTGAAAACACCGTAGTTATTTAGGGCTTTATTTAATAAACCTCAACATGAGGTCACGATGCTCTTATCGGATCAGATTGCACATCCCAACTGGACACAAATGGGTGCCTAGGCCCTAGTAGAATGCTATAAAAATGTAGTAGTACAGCGGGTGGGCAAAGTCAGCACCCCCTATCTAATATGATTGGAGATCCACTTCAACTTAGTATTTTGTATGACCACCTTTGCTGGCAAGCACCGCTTTCAGCCGCTTTGGCATTGAAAGGACGCACTTCCTAACTACATCATCATCAATGCTAGTCCAAATATCTAAAAGCTTAACCTTGAGATCATCGATTGACGTTGCAGGGTTCTTCTGTAACTCTTTCTTCATGATGAACCAGACGTTCTCGATTGGATTGAGGTCCGGGCTCTGCGGCGGGTGGCCCAACGAAATGAGCTTGAGCTCGCGTAGGCAACCTGCAGTCAGCTTGGCTGTGTGGGCCGGCGCGTTGTCGTGCACAAATAGCGTCTCGCCTGTTAGACCCATGAACGCCTTGGTAGTAGGAATTTCTTGGCGCAGCATGCGTCTGTAGTAGTCACCGGTGACTGATTCTTCGCAGAAGTGTAGAGTCCCAACACCTTCAGCGGTGATGGAACTCCACACCATCAACGACTTCCTGCTTGACTTGTATGTAGGAATGACGCAGCGTGCATCAAAGGCTTCGTGGGGTCTCCTCCAAACCGACATCCGGCCAGAGGTTCCGTGAAGCTCTACGGACGCCTCGTCGCTGAACAGCACACGGCTCCACCACTCTGGGGCCATGCTATCGAACCGCTTAGCGTAAGCGGCGCGAAGACGGCGGTGCCTGCGACTTAGATACGGTTTCTTACGCGCCGACCTCCCATGGAGCCCTGCATCGCGAACGCGCTCGCGGACGAGCGTGCTTGACACTGGTTGGCCGATGTCCTTGGCCACTTGAGCGGCAACGACCGCAGCACTAACAAAGCGGTCGCGCTCTACTTCCCGAACTAAACGGCGATCAACGCGGTCATCGGTTCGTCGGGGGCGGCCTGTACACCGCGGGATGGTACCGTGGCCGTGCTTGTTGTAGAACTTGACGATAGAGCGCACGCTTGAGCGAGGAATACACAGGTGTCTGCTAATCTTCTTGTACCCAAGCTTCTCCTTCTTCCATTTGCAGATGACGCGGTCTCGAAGGTCTTGTGAGTACTCACGCCTTGCTGTACGTGTCATCTAGGAGCTAGTTGGGCGAAAGTGGGTGAAAATGAAGTGATAGTAATACTTGAATGAACTTGGACCCGAACTCGGCTTGCGTCTTATCGACTGGGCACAGGAAACAGCATAACTAATCTAGTATATAAGAATTTGACCCTTTGATTGGCGGATTTCATTTAATAATACACCAATCAGATACGGGCAAACGAAGCACAAGGATAAATACTTTCATGGCGTAGTTCGAGATCAAAATCTCTACTGGCACTCAAGTCTGGTAAGATGTTGAAGTTGTTGCCACGGACAGAGATAGGGGGGGTGCAGACTTTGCCCACCCGCTGTACAGTCAATGCTTCATTTGAAGATTGTAAAACAAAACAGCCGTCATCCATCACGTCGCGTTGTGCAGCGTGCAACATGTCGTGGATGACAAAAAGTGGTCCAGTAGCATTGCTAATAACGGTTCTAGTAACTCAGCTATTCTTCAGATTCCAAGAAAATATCCGCGTGAGATGTAGTGCTTAGAGTGCCTTTGCCAATTTTTTCAGAGTTTGAATTCCTGAGTAAGTTCATGGGAACTTACACGAAATCAACCCGTCAAATCTTACGAATAGCTTATCTGTAATCACACTACGACAACAGTGATTATATATATAATAAAAACGTTAGGTTGTGCTGTACCTACGTGGATCCAGTCTCGAGGGAGGGTTGATGACCGACTGAGGTGATCAACGTGGTATTAGGGAGGCAGCCCTAGCTAGCTTCTCGGCAAACCAAGTACTGTAACTCTCTTTATGCAGGTGAGAGAATATTTTCCCTCAGATAAGCGTATTGCCTTTGCGGAGTTCACAAAAGCTATGCCGAAAGCAGCGATAACATCCGTCCCAATCCTGAGCGTTGAAGTATCAAAAAAGAGGTGGTTTCGTACTGAGAAGGTTCTGTCCGTACATCCACATGCAAGCGCCATTCGAACAACTACCTCATTTCCCTGTTTTCCGACCAAGTCGCAATGCAGCTTTGCCGTTTCGCCACCCTAGCGGCGATAGTCATTCAGCTTGCGGGGGCGTCCAAAGCTAAATCGTCTAAATTGAATGGTTGGTACGCATGTGCTGACAATACCTTCTCCGATGCGGAAAGTTCCGGTGGTGTGAGGGCTGAGTGTGCTATATACACTGCCCCGCTGTGTTATCCTGGTATCTGCAAGACCCCGCAGTTTGCAGACCCCACTGTCAACATCTTTGTGAAGAGAATGCCGGCAACCAAGGGCGACGTCAAGACTGCATCGAACGTTTGGCTTCTCGAGGGTGGGCCCGGCGATGGCTCGACTGGGTGTAAGTGATATCTCTGAAGTATTGCTGGTGAGTTAGTGTGTACTTACCACTTTTATTGTTGGGTATGCAGTAGAGGCCACGATGGTTGCACTGCATGCTGAATTAGAAGGTGCTGTCAACGTCTACACAATGGACCATCGTGGCACAGGTCGAAGCACGTTTTTGGATGCGTGGCTGCACAAGCTACTACAACAGGGTCTCCAGATGGTATGATTGTCAAACCATCTGAAGTGCCAGCCTGCGCCCAAGCGCTCGAAAACGAGTATGGGGATCTTGCGTCGTTTTCGACAACTAGTGCCGCTACTGATGTAGTGACCTTTATCTCGAAGTTCACGAATGGTGCCAGTACTATTGTGTACGGTTGCAGCTATGGAACCATGTTTGTGGAACGGATCATGCACTTGAATCCACCGGAGGTGACTGGATATGTTTTGGACGGTGTTGCAACTACTTCGGGAGCTGCTGCTGACAAGTTTCCCTATATCTCAGAATGGGATGCGAGCTTCGGTGAAGTCGGAGATCACTTCCTCAGTCTCTGTGGAAAAGACCGCAGTTGTGCTGCCCATTTCAAAAATCCGAAAACCTTACAGAAAACGCTGCAGCGTGTGCTTAACTCTTTTGACAAGCATCCCAATTCGACTTGCGCAAACATCATAAGGCAATTATCAGTCTCATTACCCGACCCGACACCGTCGACGATTTTACGCACTATGGTTGGCAACATGCTGATGGATCAAGAACTACGTAAATTTATTCCACCTGTCGTTCTCCGGTTGAGTCGCTGCGATGATAATGACGTCGAAGTTCTGACACAGTTTGTCAATGGTTACGGTCAAGTCAGTGCAGAATCAACTCAAGACAGCGCTTTTTACTCATTTCTGCTTTACTCTCTTGTCGTTTTCTCGGAAATGTGGGAGACTCCGCAGCCTTCAATGTCGGTAATGAAAGCTCGTTTCAACAGCCATGGCGTGAGCTATGGAATATACTGGATGCTTCCATTGTACTGTGCATTCTCTAAAGAAAAGTCTCCAGTATGTGACGAACTTGGTTATGGGGATTATGCTGCACATGGGATCATCTACGAGCGTGACGAATACTGGAACAAGAGCGCTACGATCCCCAGTCAAGCCAGCGTCCTCATTCTGAGCAGCAAACTGGACCCCCAAACATCGCATAAATATGCCGAGTTGTTGTTGGCATCACTAGATGGCGACAAGAAGGAACTTATCACATTCAACTATTCCACTCACTGTACGGTGATGGGGACACAATTGACCCTAGAAAATTCCACAACTTCGACGTGCGGCTTAAAAATACTTGCTTCGTACGTCAGTGATGACGGGAATCTAAAGACACTGGACAAGTCATGCGTAGATGACATGCCTCCGTTCAGCTTGAAGATTTCTGCGGACTATCGAATCTCCTTCATGGGTACTGATGATGCATACGACGGAGTCTACGACCCGAACTTGGGTGCTTCTCAGGACACAGCGTAGATTGGTTTGAAGGAAAATTGGCAATACCAGTTGAGATTTTGGCCCCAGACAAAAATACTAGGTCACATTCCCCGTTGGTGTCGATGCTGATTCCTTCGCTACGGTACTTGCTTTCCGTGTTGCTGTAAACCACTCACCATACAGGATGAACCGACCAGGGAACAACGGGTCATGATATAGAACCTCATACAACACGGTTCGGTGTGTGTTTAAGAAGTCGTTGAGGGCTCGAAACTGTCGATGCGTCTCAGAATGTATGACGTGCGAACGGTTCTGCACTATTAGTGCTCCGTCGGGTGATAGTGAAATGCCCATATTCGCACCATCAACCTTCTCGGTGATGACGACGGTAGTGTTTTCATCTGCTGGTATCGATACGCTGTCGGTGCTAATTAAATCGTCGCTTGTTGCAGCTCCAAGATCGATGAGGTGAGCTGTGCGCGGGAACTTGAGTAGTGGCAGAGGTGGAGACAATTTGTCCACCAATTCAAGTGCGGCTTCGATAGAAATGATGCGTACTATCGTCAGGAAACCTTCACTTAGCTCTGGAAACTCAAACGTACTGGAATGCTGGCGAATAGCGAATCCTACTCGACGTCCAGGAGGTAGTGTGGGGTGGTCAGAGCGCTGCATTGCTCGCGCTTCACAAAGCTTTGTCGGAATGTCGAAAACAACAGCAGTGGCATGATGACTCCAAGAAGTAGCAAGACTCAGAAATTTTTGCCGATCCGTGGCAACACCGTTGCATCGATCGAGAATTGCCCGTCGAATATTTCCGTGTCCGATACTCTTCTCGCATCCTTTGCGACCAATCTCATCGCTGTGAATTTCAGTCCAAGGTTGATAGAGGACGTTGTTTCTCCGAGCAGTAATTGGCGCAGCACGTGATGCCATCGTGCGACGGAGATCATAATCGTTGCATTGTGTTTTTGCGTATTTTGTTTGCATGTGCTCCGAAAAGATGAGTGCTTGGTCGACTCTTTCCGCCTCACGCGGGTAGATCTAACATATCTCCAACTAGCGCCTGGATCACAATCCGACTCCATACACCTAGAAGTCTACAAAGAAAACATAGTGGTGTGGTTGTTATGACTATTCATGTCGCCAGTACTGGGGTAGAGGAGAAAGATTGATTGGTGTGACAAATACTAACTTAAATCAAGTGCACTGGTCTACAGGGTCTTTCATTGATTTTGTCCGGCAAAAGACTCGAATGAATCGGTTGGCTACTCTCCTCATTCTGCCAAGATGTTCCTTCGTAATCCCATTTGGAGTCAATCATCCAGTGTACGGGCTGCCATTGAAAGTGCCGTACTCCTTCCTGTACATTTCAGCATATTTCTTGACCAATTCGTCTGCGTAGTCGCCATAGATGCCATGTGATGGCAATTTCTGTTTGACCATACCTGAAGTTTTGCCTTTACCCAACCAGTGCTCCAACTTTTCAGTAATAGACTGCAGCTTACTGGCACCCCTCTCTTCTTCGTTGGTGTAGTCGACAGAGTCTTCGCCCTCGATCCGCTTGTGCGACCGCAGAAATCTCTTCGCATTATCAACACCAATCGTATTGTGCTGCGTATCTACCTCAACAGCATCTAGCTTGGACTGCTTCGCAATGGTTGCATCAGGACCCGCGAGGAGGACAGTAGCCGCAACGAGTAGGAGGTAATTGAAACGCATAGTTTGGGCTTGGATGGAAGGTCGGGAGAGTAAATTGTGAAGTGAGATTACAGTTTCGTTTTACATACTGACTCGTAGTTTCTGGTTACGAGTCCTGGTACTTTAGATCTTGAACATTATCAATCCTTGTCTAGTAGTAGCTGAAGTACAGCTCATGATTATAATACAAGAAATACAGAGGCCAGGAAAACTTTTCAAGATGGGCATCGTTGAGTTGTAAGATAGACAGAACAACTGACATAGACGACACTGGATATATTTGTCAGGTCAAAAAGGGCTCTTAGTTGAGCAATGGATGTAAAAGTTCTACAGTAAAACTAAACTTGTACAGAAACAAGCCCAAATATGCTTTTAATTTTAGTTTAGCAGCTCTACCGGTTTGAGTAAATCTTAAGTAAATTGCTCAGATTTTTGGTTAAGCTCCGAGCAAAGGGATTCGTTTAAATCCGTGAGCAAAGTGATATGCCGCTCCCATCGGCTTCGTTCGACATGGAGTGAAGCCTTGTTGTATTGATGTCTAAGCTAGCAGAAGAAACGGAGACAAAAATCGCTGGGGTGAAGAGTTGTGTGCAGGGGATGACGACTGGGTCTGGACAGTGTAGGTGGCTAAGACAACAGCGACGTCTTCTCCGTCGCTATCATCAATGACACTAAAGAGCCTGAACGCGCTGCTGTCGGTGGTTATCAAATTTAGTTTTACTAGCGGACATCGGTGCAGAGCGACACTCGCTTTCCCACAATTGTAGTGTCGTCAGCAATCGATAGTGATTTTACTCATTACCGATAGAGATACTCTTATTATGTATTGCTTCCAGTATTGCTTACACTAAAAGAAACATTGAGTCACAATCCCGTGAGCTGGCACTGTCACACCGATTGGTCTTACCACGCAATCAGAGGATGCAGCACGATTTATATGCACAGCGTGTCCGTACTTCCAGAATGGCTCAAATACCAAACAGCATGGCGACTTACTATTATATCCCTTACACAAATGTAGCAAGGTTTTGACGATACTATAACACCGTACGAAGTTGCAAGAAAATACAAATGTTGTACCTATTCATATATTTAGAGAACGGGACTGTAAGTCCTTCCTTAGCCACTATGTTCGCGTTCCTAACGTAGGATCTCGATCTCGTGAGCTGGCACTGTCACACCGATTGGTCTTACCACGCAATCAGAGGATGCAGCACGATTTATATGCACATCGTGTCCGTACTTCCAGAATGGCTCAAATACCAAACAGCATGGCGACTTACTATTATATCCCTTACACAAATGTAGCAAGGTTTTGACGATACTATAACACCGTACGAAGTTGCAAGAAAATACAAATGTTGTACCTATTCATATATTTAGAGAAATGAGACTGAGTTTTGTTAAAGTGGAGGCCTTGATATCTCAACTGCTTTATATGCTGATTACAATTTTTTCGATGCTGTCATTAATCATGAAGACAATTTCGCGTACTACGGCATTTAGCTAGCTCCGCCTGTACGGGGTTACATGAAGGGGTACCCTAGAAGGGTACCACCTTTAGAAGTAGATATACTTCTGTGAGTATTCGATTTAGATACTCTGTTGTGAGTGGTGTGGACCACCCTACTGCCAAGTAGGTCTAGGTGGCTGAGGGCCAACCAATAGTATTTGACCTATCTTTTATATGCATAATTAGGATAAAGTATAGTTAATTAGGAGTTTGTATTACAGGCCAAATGGGCCTAATTAACTATAAATAAATCAGTCTAAAATCTACTCTAAACTGGCTATTAAGTCCCCCTAAGACCAGGTGTGACGGGGTCACACGAGCACCTTGCTTGAGGAAGCGCGCTAGTAAGAGTATACAAACTCTAAGTGAACGGCAGTTCACTAGTCCCTGGTCTGAGGGGACTTAATAGCCAGTTTAGAGTAGATTTTAGACTGATTTATTTATAGTTAATTAGGTCCATTTGGCCTGTAATACAAACTCCTAATTAACTATACTTTAAGCTAATTATGCATATAAAAGGTAGGTTTAAAACTATTGGTTGGCCCTCAGCCACCGAACCTACGTGGCAGTAGTGTGGCTCACACCACAGTGTGGTCCACACCACTCCATCAGAATATTAAAACAAATACTCACAGAAGTATATCTACTTCTAAAGGCGGTACCCTTTCTAGGGTACCCCTTTCATGTAACCCCGTTACATCCTCCCCCACTTAGGTTGGAAACACCCCCAACCAATGAGGAGCTAGGAAGAGAGCTTCGCTCTCTTTCCTGTCCTTTGTCGATGCCCATCGACGAGCCACGGTTGTGGCTTTAGGCTTTCATTCAGCCTTTTCAAGCGCGCAAGACACCCGGAGGTTTCCACGTCAACCTCCTTCAAGATGCCTAAGAAGGCAAGCACCCGCGGCGATTCGGCGCCTTCTAAGTCTAAGACCGCGAGGTCGAAGACTGCTAAGGCCAAGTCGAAAGACAAGGCCGCTCCGCGCAAGGAAGTCCGCAAGGCGGCTTCCGAGGCAGGCAGCAAGCGTACCACTGCTGCTGCCAGCCAAGAAGGGAGTTCGCGACGCAGTCGCTCGCGCTCCCTTTCACCCGACGATAGGCCGAACCCTCGGTTCGCCTATCGGGACCACAGTCCTGGGTCTGAGTCCCCGGAATTTCACATCCCTATTATTACGGGATCAGAGTCTGACGGGGACTCTCCTGGATCCGCTAAGGATCCACCTTCTTCTCAGGATGCTCCTTCACAGGATGCTCCTGCACAGGACGCTCCTTCGCAGGACGCTCCTGTTGATGATGCTGAGTCATCAGAGGCAAAGGCAGCTTCGACGAGCTCGCCTGCCAAGAACCTTACCTTAACCGAAGGTAAGGCTCGAGCCCAAGCTGCGAAAGCAGCTTCTCCAAAACGGGCTGGTGAGGGTGCTGCTGCTAAGAAGCGCGCAGCCCTGGCTCTCCTTCTTCAGAGTCTTCCATCGCAAAGGGATTCCGATCCCTGTTCGACTCCTCAGACGAGGAGGAAGAGGAGAGGGCTATCTCTGAGCCCCAAGAGATCTCCAATTATCTCGATGAGCAGCAGGAGCGCTATCAAGCTGCTCAGCTGCAAGGCACTCCTGTGCCTCCCACGCCGGTGTATCCTCGCGGATACTACCCACCGGATGCGGGGTCTGGGTCTCCCATGTTCTTGGAGCACCTTAAGGCCCCTCGTGGTCTAAACCATGGGCGCACTTCGCGTGGCGCCTATGAGCGTGCCTTGGTTCAAGTCGAACCACTCTTTGTCAACGACATTGAGGCCGCTAGGTGTGTGCTACTTGCACCACACCGAATTCCTCTCAAGGAATTCACTAGTCTTCGGAAGAAACCCGAAGACCGTGGTGGGCTCTTCCCCGTGTGGGGCTACCCTTGGGTACAGCCCGAGAACACCACTACCCAGACCCAGGCGGAAGACCTGTTCTGGAGATGGGTTTCCCTGAAGAACTTCACAGTTCAGGAGTTAAAAGAACTCCGAGAAGATCGCCTACTGTCCTATGTCTTGGACCAGCGAGATCTTCGTAATGAGTTTGCCCATTTAGTCGCTAAGCGGCAACTCCACTCCGTCATGGAGGGACTTAGACAGCAGTCTAAGTCCAGCGCTCAAGACGAGCGTGGGTACGGTTCCGTCAACCCAGGGACCGTACACCGTAAGGCGGCTAAGAAGCCGCGGCCTACTTACGCCCCGGCTGTTGATCCCAAATCTCAACAGCCTTCGGGCAGTCAACCCGGAGCCGGTCTTCCGGCTCCCACGAGTTCTGTGACGAGGGGTAACCCCGCCACTTCACAAGCAGCTGGCACTTCCCAGAGCGCCGCCGCTCCTGGGCGACCCGCTCCACATGATAGTGGAGCTCGCCGTTCCGGTCAAGGAGGGCAGGAGGAGCTCTCGCACGCGTTTGAGTACGAGGCTCCCTCTCAGCCGTATCCTTCTGGACCCTCAACTTCGGGTCGGGACTCTGTGGGGTCCCTATAAGCGACGAGGTCCGTCAGCTTTGAGATCGCGTCTATGCGATCGAGATAGCCCTTGGGCTTGGACCTGGTGGTCAGGCTGCCTCTCAGGCCGGCAAGCCGGGGACCCTTGAGGTCCTTCGCCAAGACTTGGACGCTCTTGGTCGTGACACTCATGAGCTCCATGGGCGCGTTGACCGCCGAGCTCCGGCTGCTGCTTTGAAGGAGCTCCGTCGAGGCTTAGATGTTCTAAGCCATGAGGTGCATGGTCGGATGCCCTCTTATGAGCCGCAGGGGTACTCGTACCACTCGGCTTATGGATATAGTTCTTACCCAAGTTCTTCCCACTCGGTACCGTCATACCCTTCGTATGACTCGCGTGGGTACCAGCCTGTATATCATTCACGGGCTTCGACACCGGCAACTCCGGTTGTCCAGAGGACTCAGCCTCGTTTCGAGGAGGTGAGTTCTCACCTTGGTCTTCCTCCGTCCGAGAAGGAAGACCCAGCGGATCGTGATACCGCTTAAGACGCCCCACGTAGAACATCGGGTGCGTCGCCATTGACTTTGGGAGGTCAATGGCAAACGCCGCGCCATGTCTGGCCAGGACCGCAAAGGGTCCAATGAAGCGGTGCTTCAACTTGGTGCTCTCTACAGGGCTAACCACCTTTAGCGGTAGGTTCTTAGTGTCTAGTAGGACTAAGTCCCCTTTCCTAAACACGTTTAAGTTTCCTCTACCTTTTGTGTCAGAGTACTCCTTTTGTTTGTCTTGGGCTAACGCCATTGCGTCTCTAACCCGGCTGATCAACGTCAGCCTGTCGTCGATAAACGACGACAACTGTCTTTTAAAGACTCGGGCTCTATTGCTGAGACCTGGGAGGAAAAGGCTTTCCGAGCCTCTCCCCCACTTACGATGGAGGCCACGGTGCCTCCCCGCAAGGTTAGCGGCACCTGGGGGTGTCGTAACCCATTCAAGTAGAACGGGGTAAACCCCGTTGATGCGTGTACCGCATTGTTGAGTGCAAACTCAATCATAGGAAGCTGGTCCGACCAGGATCGAGGTGCTTCCGCACAGATACTACGCAGAGTATCTTCGAGCACGCAGTTGACGCGCTCCGTCTGACCATCCGTCTGCGGATGGTCCGCAGTTGACATAGTCAACTTAGTTCCCAACAATTGGAACAGGGTGTCCCAAAACGCACCCGTGTAACGCGGGTCTCTGTCCGAGACAATGGTCTCTGGTAGACCATGATAGCGAAACACGCTATCCAGGAACAGCTGTGCAGCTTGTTTCCCGGTGACCTTGTCACGTACCGGAGCAAGATGCACCATCTTGCTCAAACGGCAGACAAACACCAATATGCCGGTGTTGCCCTTGTCATCGGCCGGCAGGCCGAAGACGAAGTCGAGACTCATCGACTTCCAGCAATCTGCTGGTACAGGTAGGCTCTGCAGTGGAGCCGAGGCGTGGCCCGAAGGCTTCACCCTCTGACATGTTTCACATGTCTTGACATAGTGTGCCAGGCACTTGTACATGTGGGGCCACCAAAATGTGTGAGAGACCATTTGGTAGGTCTTCTCCCGTCCAAGATGGCCACTTATCGGCGCATCATGCGCCTCTAGAAGTATGTCATACTTCAGATCCTCGTCGTTTGGAACGACAACCCGAGGAGGATCTCTAGGGTCTACTCGGTAATGGAGTAACCCTTCGGCCAGCTCATCACGATGGAGCTGCGCCCGCTGTCGGGGCGAAAGCCTGTCGACTTTGGCGTCCTTGCCATCTGACAAGATCTGCACCAGTGGCGTGTAGTTCTCGTCCTCCTGATACGCTAAGCGTATCCGATCGTATAGATCTGTCGTGACCCGACTGACATGAGCTAGCTCATAGTCAGGTCGACGCGACAATGCATCGACAAGCACGTTGAGCTTGCCCGGCTTGTATTCAACGCGGAAGTTGTATTCCGCGAAGAATGACAGCCACCTCGCCATCCGCTGCGACAGATGCGGCGAGTTGGTGGCAGTCCGCAAGGACGCGTGATCAGTATAGATCACAAAGGGCCTTGTGCCCAAGAGATGAACTCTAAACTTGACAAGAGCGTACTTCATTGCAAGTAGCTCCTTGTCATGAACGGGATAGTTCCGTTCGGCAGCCTTCAGCTGCCTGGACTGGAAGGAGATGACACGTTCGTGTCCTTCATCGTCCTTCTGCAACAGCGCACAGCCTATTGCATAGTCAGAAGCGTCACAGCCGACGCTAAATGACTTGTTTTCGTCCGGCAAGGCCAGGACTGGCGCTTGCTGTAAGCTCGCCTTGATGCTGTCAAAAGCATCCTGGTGCTGTTGCTCCCAGACCCAGTCGGCATCTTTCTTTCAGAGATCCGACAAGGGTCGAGCTAGTTCAGCGTACCCCGCGCTGTACTTATGAAGATAGTTGGCTAAGCCCAACCACTTCCGGAGGTCCTTCTGCGACCTCGGGGTCGGCCAAGCCGCTATGGCCTTGACCTTCCCTGGATCGGCGCGTACGCCGACCCTGCTGACAAAGCAGCCGAGGACTTTTATCTCCTCAGCTGCAAAGACGCACTTGTCGATGTTGGCATAGAGCTTGTTAGCTCTCATGACCTCAAACACTCGACGGAGGTGCTTCAAATGCACCTCCATAGCTGTCTGGCCGCCTTCGGCACGGCTATGGACGAATATATCGTCGAAGTACGTCTGAGCGAACGTACGCAATGGTCTGAACAGTTGTGTGACCAAGCGATTGAACGTCGCTGGGGCATTCGATAGCCCTGTGGCATCACTAGCCACTCCCAGAGCATCCCACTCGGGGTGCTCACTGCGGTGAGAGGAATGTCACTCTCCCGCATCAGGATCTGGTAGTATCCGTCTACCAGATCCAGGGCACTGTACAACGTACAACCCGACATGTTGTTTAGCAACACGTCCTTGCGAGGGATCGGCATCTGTGCCGGTACCGTCGCATTGTTCAGCTTGTTGTAAGAGTGAACCGGACGCCACTTCCCGTTCGGTTTACGAACGCAGAAGGTCGGCGTCGAGTGCGGGGACTTCGACTCCCGCACCATGCCCGACTTCGCCTTCTCGGCGAAGAAGGCATCTATGACCTCGTACTGTTCGCGAGGTAGAGGCCACTGCCTCGTGACACAGTACTTTGTGCCAGGCACGAGATCAATCTCGTGCCGAACTCCCCGATCCGGCGGGAGTTGGGATGGTGGGTGCTTCGACACCATATCCGAATATTCCTTCACAAGAGGATACACTGGATCCTCCGGGTTCTTGAGAATCTCAGAACCCAAGCGCGTTGCACGCTGCTTCGTGAACCCCTCCAGGACGTCCTCGTCCATTACGGAGGAAGAGTTCAAATCTTCAGGTGAGGTCTCCGGCTTCAGGAGCACCATCTCCGCAATCTCTCCGGCCTTCAACTCGGCCAGGAAGACCTTCATGGACAATTCCTCGAGGTTCAGCAGTGCTGACACCTCTGGCAGTGCCTCCAGATGGACGGCACCTGCCCTCACTTGACGACCGGACACGCCGTCGAAGACATGGCATTGCTCTTCGACCGGCCGTGCCGGAGGAGTCGCAGACTCCGAGTGTGGTACTTGGTTATCCACACGGGAGATGCTCAACGACACCTCCGCACTCGTACTGGTCTTCTTGACCCCGTGTGGAACTCGGTTACCCACGCTAGAGACGCACGCTGCGCTCTCATTCTTCTCGGTCTTTTCGACCCTGCGTGGAACTATGTTTCCCACACCGGAGGCGCTCTCAGCGTCCTCCCCAGCAGCCTCAGCTGCTTGCGGACCTATGTTACCCGCTTGCGGAACTACGTTACCCGCCTGTGGATCTATGTTACCCACCTGCTGACCTATGTTACCCACACAGGAGACGCCATCAGCGCTCTCCTCAGCAGCCTCTGCTGCTTGCGGACCTAAGTTACCCGCCTGGTCAGTGCTGTCCGGCACTGCCACAGTCGAAGCCCATACGGCGCGACGACTCTCAGCGTTAGGACTTGCCGTCGTGGCAATCCCACACGCTTGGCAATGAGCCTTGGTCTCACGACCGGTTGCGAGGCTCATCGCAACATCGTCGTTGGAGTCCGTGACTCCCAGTACTTCTTCGGGCGCATAAGCGCCTTGGCGACCATCTCTGGCGCCCCAGTCCCGGACGGAGGTGGGAACATTACTCACCAAAGCTCTATCGGAGACTGCGGGCCGGCTAGCCCCAATGGCTTTGCCGCGCCAATCGATCCAGGGCTCGTGCTTTTCGAGCCACGGCATGCCCAGGATCAAGTCGTACTTGTCCATGTCTAGGACAAGGAACGACTCCGTGCTGTCAAAGTCTTCAAACTTTACAGCCAGGTCCATACGGACCCCAGGTACGTTAACCACCGTACCATCGGCCAGTCTCACCGAGACCTGGCCCCTGCCTTCGCTTTCACGCAAAGCGTCGGCATACTTGTCGCCATTCCGCGCGACCGTCTGGCGTCGAGCAAAGCTCGTCGACGCCCCAGAGTCAATCAGGACTCTAAAGGGATCTCCGTATCCCCGTACACTCGCGTGTACCACGAGCAGTCCGCCACTGCTCTTTCTCGTCTCGAGAGCACCCAGGCTCTCAGGGGCTAAGCCTCCATGGCGTGCGCCGTCCGCACTCCTACCATGGGGACTTAGATCTTCCCCAGTAGGGTGCCCCGCCCCTACTGGTGACCCCAGTTCCCCTGACACTTGGGTCGCGGCTTCTGCCACGGGCCCCTCGAGCCCCTAGGTTTGGAAGGGAACTTCGTTTGCCCTCCCGCAGGGCAGGCACGTTGCATGTGCCCGAGCTTCCCACATCCGTAGCAACGGATGGAGCTCTGTACGGCCGTACCCAGTTCCATGGGTACCGGCCCAGTGCTAGCTCCAGCTGCTGGAGCTCCTTGCACTGCGTCTGTCGACGCATTGTGGCCTTGCCACACCGACGTAGGAGTACGAGCCTGTCGGTGGCTGTACTCCTCTTGGAGGGCGATCTGGATCGCTTCCTCCATAGTGTTCGCATGCACGCGGAACAACTGTGTGCGGGATGGGCCCACCTTCAGGCCATCCATGAACACGGTCACTTTGATGTGTTCAGGTAGGGGGTTCCCTACCAGAGATGCAGCGAGTAGTCGCATCTCCTGGATGTATTCATGCAACTCACGCTTCCCTTGTTTACAGGAAAGTAAGCGCGAGCGCTGGCGATACTCATAATCCTTATGAGGGAAAGGAGGGGGAGAACCTCCACTTCCGGGTCCGAGAGGTCGAGCTCGCGATGGACGCGGCTCTAATCTCGACCGAGCGACTTCGAGTCGCTTTCGCCCTGTCCAACCTAGGAGGTCGGCCGAAGATCTGGGCGTACACGCGCGAAGCGACAACGCCGGGTTGTTTCACAACCTGGGCTCAGCTGTGTCAACAGCTCAGAGCCGCCTTCCTTCCGGCGAACTATGAGTATCGCCAGCGCTCGCGCTTCCTTGCCTGTAAACAAGGGAAGCGTGAGTTGCATGAATACATCCAGGAGATGCGACTACTCGCTGCATCTCTGGTAGGGAACCCCCTACCTGAACACATCAAAGTGACCGTGTTCATGGATGGCCTGAAGGTGGGCCCATCCCGCACACAGTTGTTCCGCGTGCATGCGAACACTATGGAGGAAGCGATCCAGATCGCCCTCCAAGAGGAGTACAGCCACCGACAGGCTCGTACTCCTACGTCGGTGTGGCAAGGCCACAATGCGTCGACAGACGCAGTGCAAGGAGCTCCAGCAGCTGGAGCTAGCACTGGGCCGGTACCCATGGAACTGGGTACGGCCGTACAGAGCTCCATCCGTTGCTACGGATGTGGGAAGCTCGGGCACATGCAACGTGCCTGCCCTGCGGGAGGGCAAAGGAAGTTCCCTTCCAAACCTAGGGGCTCGAGGGGCCCGTGGCAGAAGCCGCGACCCAAGTGTCAGGGGAACTGGGGTCACCACTAGGGGCGGGGCGCCCTACTGGGGAAGATCGAAGTCCCATGGTAGGAGTGCGGACGGCGCACGCCATGGAGGCTTAGCCCCTGAGAGCCTGGGTGCTCTCGAGACGAGAAAGAGCAGTGGCGGACTGCTCGTGGTACACGCGAGTGTACGGGGATACGGAGATCCCTTTAGAGTCCTGATTGACTCTGGGGCGTCGACGAGCTTTGCTCGACGCCAGACGGTCGCGCGGAATGGCGACAAGTATGCCGACGCTTTGCGTGAAAGCGAAGGCAGGGGCCAGGTCTCGGTGAGACTGGCCGATGGTACGGTGGTTAACGTACCTGGGGTCCGTATGGACCTGGCTGTAAAGTTTGAAGACTTTGACAGCACGGAGTCGTTCCTTGTCCTAGACATGGACAAGTACGACTTGATCCTGGGCATGCCGTGGCTCGAAAAGCACGAGCCCTGGATCGATTGGCGCGGCAAAGCCATTGGGGCTAGCCGGCCCGCAGTCTCCGATAGAGCTTTGGTGAGTAATGTTCCCACCTCCGTCCGGGACTGGGGCGCCAGAGATGGTCGCCAAGGCGCTTATGCGCCCGAAGAAGTACTGGGAGTCACGGACTCCAACGACGATGTTGCGATGAGCCTCGCAACCGGTCGTGAGACCAAGGCTCATTGCCAAGCGTGTGGGATTGCCACGACGGCAAGTCCTAACGCTGAGAGTCGTCGCGCCGTATGGGCTTCGACTGTGGCAGTGCCGGACGGCACTGACCAGGCGGGTAACTTAGGTCCGCAAGCAGCAGAGGCTGCTGAGGAGAGCGCTGATGGCGTCTCCTGTGTGGGTAACATAGGTCAGCAGGTGGGTAACATAGATCCACAGGCGGGTAACGTAGTTCCGCAAGCGGGTAACATAGGTCTGCAAGCAGCTGAGGCTGCTGGGGAGAGCGCTGAAAGCGTCTCCTTTGTGGGTAACATAGGTCAGCAGGTGGGTAACATAGATCCACAGGCGGGTAACGTAGTTCCGCAAGCGGGTAACATAGGTCTGCAAGCAGCTGAGGCTGCTGGGGAGAGCGCTGAAAGCGTCTCCTTTGTGGGTAACATAGGTCAGCAGGTGGGTAACATAGATCCACAGGCGGGTAACGTAGTTCCGCAAGCGGGTAACATAGGTCTGCAAGCAGCTGAGGCTGCTGGGGAGAGCGCTGAAAGCGTCTCCTTTGTGGGTAACATAGTTCCACGCAGGGTCGAAAAGACCGAGAAGAATGAGAGCGCAGCGTGCGTCTCTAGCGTGGGTAACGTAGTTCCACGCGGGGTCAAGAAGACCAGAACGAGTGCGGAGGTGTCGTTGAGCATCTCCCGTGTGGATAACCAAGTACCACACTCGGAGTCTGCGACTCCTCCGGCACGGCCGGTCGAAGAGCAATACCATGTCTTCGACGGCGTGTCCGGTCGTCAAGTTAAGGCAGGTGCCGTCCGTCTGGAGGCACTGCCAGAGGTGTCAGCACTGCTGAACCTCGAGGAATTGTCCATGAAGGTCTTCCTGGCCGAGTTGAAGGCCGGAGAGATTGCGGAGATGGTGCTCCTGAAGCCGGAGACCTCACCTGAAGATTTGAACTCTTCCTCCGTAATGGACGAGGATGTCCTGGAGGGGTTCACGAAGCAGCGTGCAACGCGCTTGGGTTCTGAGATTCTCAAGAACCCGGAGGATCCAGTGTATCCTCTTGTGAAGGAATATTCGGATGTGGTGTCGAAGCACCCACCATCCCAACTCCCGCCGGATCGGGGAGTTCGGCACGAGATTGATCTCGTGCCTGGCACAAAGTACTGTGTCACGAGGCAGTGGCCTCTACCTCGCGAACAGTGCGAGGTCATAGATGCCTTCTTCGCCGAGAAGGCGAAGTCGGGCATGGTGCGGGAGTCGAAGTCCCCGCACTCGACGCCGACCTTCTGCGTTCGTAAACCGAACGGGAAGTGGCGTCTGGTTCATGCATACAACAAGCTGAACAATGCGACGGTACCGGCACAGACGCCGATCCCTCGCAAGGATGTGTTGCTAAACAACACGCGGACGGCGCACGCCATGGAGGCTTAGCCCCTGAGAGCCTGGGTGCTCTCGAGACGAGAAAGAGCAGTGGCGGACTGCTCGTGGTACACGCGAGTGTACGGGGATACGGAGATCCCTTTAGAGTCCTGATTGACTCTGGGGCGTCGACGAGCTTTGCTCGACGCCAGACGGTCGCGCGGAATGGCGACAAGTATGCCGACGCTTTGCGTGAAAGCGAAGGCAGGGGCCAGGTCTCGGTGAGACTGGCCGATGGTACGGTGGTTAACGTACCTGGGGTCCGTATGGACCTGGCTGTAAAGTTTGAAGACTTTGACAGCACGGAGTCGTTCCTTGTCCTAGACATGGACAAGTACGACTTGATCCTGGGCATGCCGTGGCTCGAAAAGCACGAGCCCTGGATCGATTGGCGCGGCAAAGCCATTGGGGCTAGCCGGCCCGCAGTCTCCGATAGAGCTTTGGTGAGTAATGTTCCCACCTCCGTCCGGGACTGGGGCGCCAGAGATGGTCGCCAAGGCGCTTATGCGCCCGAAGAAGTACTGGGAGTCACGGACTCCAACGACGATGTTGCGATGAGCCTCGCAACCGGTCGTGAGACCAAGGCTCATTGCCAAGCGTGTGGGATTGCCACGACGGCAAGTCCTAACGCTGAGAGTCGTCGCGCCGTATGGGCTTCGACTGTGGCAGTGCCGGACGGCACTGACCAGGCGGGTAACTTAGGTCCGCAAGCAGCAGAGGCTGCTGAGGAGAGCGCTGAAAGCGTCTCCTTTGTGGGTAACATAGGTCAGCAGGTGGGTAACATAGATCCACAGGCGGGTAACGTAGTTCCGCAAGCGGGTAACATAGGTCCGCAAGCAGCTGAGGCTGCTGGGGAGGGCGCTGAGAGCGCCTCCGGTGTGGAAACATAGTTCCACGCAGGGTCGAAGAGACCGAGAAGATTGAGAGCGCAGCGTGCGTCTCTAGCGTGGGTAACCGAGTTCCACACGGGGTCAAGAAGACCAGTACGAGTGCGGAGGTGTCGTTGAGCATCTCCCGTGTGGATAACCAAGTACCACACTCGGAGTCTGCGACTCCTCCGGCACGGCCGGTCGAAGAGCAATGCCATGTCTTCGACGGCGTGTCCGGTCGTCAAGTGAGGGCAGGTGCCGTCCATCTGGAGGCACTGCCAGAGGTGTCAGCACTGCTGAACCTCGAGGAATTGTCCATGAAGGTCTTCCTGGCCGAGTTGAAGGCCGGAGAGATTGCGGAGATGGTGCTCCTGAAGCCGGAGACCTCACCTGAAGATTTGAACTCTTCCTCCGTAATGGACGAGGATGTCCTGGAGGGGTTCACGAAGCAGCGTGCAACGCGCTTGGGTTCTGAGATTCTCAAGAACCCGGAGGATCCAGTGTATCCTCTTGTGAAGGAATATTCGGATGTGGTGTCGAAGCACCCACCATCCCAACTCCCGCCGGATCGGGGAGTTCGGCACGAGATTGATCTCGTGCCTGGCACAAAGTACTGTGTCACGAGGCAGTGGCCTCTACCTCGCGAACAGTACGAGGTCATAGATGCCTTCTTCGCCGAGAAGGCGAAGTCGGGCATGGTGCGGGAGTCGAAGTCCCCGCACTCGACGCCGACCTTCTGCGTTCGTAAACCGAACGGGAAGTGGCGTCCGGTTCACTCTTACAACAAGCTGAACAATGCGACGGTACCGGCACAGACGCCGATCCCTCGCAAGGATGTGTTGCTAAACAACATGTCGGGTTGTACGTTGTACAGTGCCCTGGATCTGGTAGACGGATACTACCAGATCCTGATGCGGGAGAGTGACATTCCTCTCACCGAAGTGAGCACGCCGAGTGGGATGCTTTGGGAGTGGCTAGTGATACCACAAGGGCTTTCGAATGCCCCAGCAAAGTTCAATCACTTGATCACTCAATTGTTCAGACCGCTGCGTAAGTTCGCGCAGACGTACCTTCACGACATGTTCGTCCATAGCCGTGCCGAAGGCGGCCAGACGGCTATGGAGGTGCATTTGAAGCACCTCCGTCGAGTGTTTGAGGTCATGAGAGCTAACAAGCTCTATGCCAATATCGACAAGTGCGTCTTTGCAGCTGAGGAGATAAAAGTCCTCGGCTGCTTTGTCAGCAGGGTCGGCGTACGCGCCGATCCAGGGAAGGTCAAGGCCATAGCGGCTTGGCCGACCCCGAGGTCGCAGAAGGACCTCCGGAAGTGGTTGGGCTTAGCCAACTATCTTCATAAGTACAGCGCGGGGTACGCTGAACTAGCTCGACCCTTGTCGGATCTCTGAAAGAAAGATGCCGACTGGGTCTGGGAGCAACAGCACCAGGATGCTTTTGACAGCATCAAGGCGAGCTTACAGCAAGCGCCAGTCCTGGCCTTGCCGGACGAAAACAAGTCATTTAGCGTCGGCTGTGACGCTTCTGACTATGCAATAGGCTGTGCGCTGTTGCAGAAGGACGATGAAGGACACGAACGTGTCATCTCCTTCCAGTCCAGGCAGCTGAAGGCTGCCGAACGGAACTATCCCGTTCATGACAAGGAGCTACTTGCAATGAAGTACGCTCTTGTCAAGTTTAGAGTTCATCTCTTGGGCACAAGGCCCTTTGTGATCTATACTGATCACGCGTCCTTGCGGACTGCCACCAACTCGCCGCATCTGTCGCAGCGAATGGCGAGGTGGCTGTCATTCGTCGCGGAATACAACTTCCGCGTTGAATACAAGCCGGGCAAGCTCAACGTGCTTGTCGATCGCATTGTCGCGTCGACCTGACTATGAGCTAGCTCATGTCAGTCGGGTCACGACAGATCTATACGATCGGATACGCTTAGCGTATCAGGAGGACGAGAACTACACGCCACTGGTGCAGATCTTGTCAGATGGCAAGGACGCCAAAGTCGACAGGCTTTCGCCCCGACAGCGGGCGCAGCTCCATCGTGATGAGCTGGCCGAAGGGTTACTCCATTACCGAGTAGACCCTAGAGATCCTCCTCGGGTTGTCGTTCCAAACGACGAGGATCTGAAGTATGACATACTTCTTGAGGCGCATGATGCGCCGATAAGTGGCCATCTTGGACGGGAGAAGACCTACCAAATGGTCTCTCACACATTTTGGTGGCCCCACATGTACAAGTGCCTGGCACACTATGTCAAGACATGTGAAACATGTCAGAGGGTGAAGCCTTCGGGCCACGCCTCGGCTCCACTGCAGAGCCTACCAGTACCAGGAGATTGCTGGAAGTCGATGAGTCTCGACTTCGTCTTCGGCCTACCAGCCGATGACAAGGGCAACACCGGCATATTGGTGTTTGTCTGCCGTTTGAGCAAGATGGTGCATCTTGCTCCGGTACGTGACAAGGTCACCGGGAAACAAGCTGCACAGCTGTTCCTGGATAGCGTGTTTCGCTATCATGGTCTACCAGAGACCATCGTCTCGGACAGAGACCCGCGTTACACGGGTGCGTTTTGGGACACCCTGTTCCAATTGTTGGGAACTAAGTTGACTATGTCAACTGCGGACCATCCGCAGACGGATGGTCAGACGGAGCGCGTCAACTGCGTGCTCGAAGATACTCTGCGTAGTATCTGTGCGGAAGCACCTCGATCCTGGTCGGACCAGCTTCCTATGATTGAGTTTGCACTCAACAATGCGGTACACGCATCAACGGGGTTTACCCCGTTCTACTTGAATGGGTTACGACACCCCCAGGTGCCGCTAACCTTGCGGGGAGGCACCGTGGCCTCCATCGTAAGTGGGGGAGAGGCTCGGAAAGCCTTTTCCTCCCAGGTCTCAGCAATAGAGCCCGAGTCTTTAAAAGACAGTTGTCGTCGTTTATCGACGACAGGCTGACGTTGATCAGCCGGGTTAGAGACGCAATGGCGTTAGCCCAAGACAAACAAAAGGAGTACTCTGACACAAAAGGTAGAGGAAACTTAAACGTGTTTAGAAAAGGGGACTTAGTCCTACTAGACACTAAGAACCTACCGCTAAAGGTGGTTAGCCCTGTAGAGAGCACCAAGTTGAAGCACCGCTTCATTGGACCCTTTGCGGTCCTGGCCAGACATGGCGCGGCGTTTGCCATTGACCTCCCAAAGTCAATGGCGACGCACCCGATGTTCTACGTGGGGCGTCTTAAGCGGTATCACGATCCGCTGGGTCTTCCTTCTCGGACGGAGGAAGACCAAGGTGAGAACTCACCTCCTCGAAACGAGGCTGAGTCCTCTGGACAACCGGAGTTGCCGGTGTCGAAGCCCGTGAATGATATACAGGCTGGTACCCACGCGAGTCATACGAAGGGTATGACGGTACCGAGTGGGAAGAACTTGGGTAAGAACTATATCCATAAGCCGAGTGGTACGAGTACCCCTGCGGCTCATAAGAGGGCATCCGACCATGCACCTCATGGCTTAGAACATCTAAGCCTCGACGGAGCTCCTTCAAAGCAGCAGCCGGAGCTCGGCGGTCAACGCGCCCATGGAGCTCATGAGTGTCACGACCAAGAGCGTCCAAGTCTTGGCGAAGGACCTCAAGGGTCCCCGGCTTGCCGGCCTGAGAGGCAGCCTGACCACCAGGTCCAAGCCCAAGGGGTATCTCGATCGCATAGACGCGATCTCAAAGCTGACGGACCTCGTCGCTTAATAGGGACCCCACAGAGTCCCGACCCGAAGTTGAGGGTCCAGAAGGATACGGCTGAGAGGGAGCCTCGTACTCAAACGCGTGCGAGAGCTCCTCCTGCCCTCCTTGACCGGAACGGCGAGCTCCACTATCATGTGGAGCGGGTCGCCCAGGAGCGGCGGCGCTCTGGGAAGTGCCAGCTGCTTGTGAAGTGGCGGGGTTACCCCTCGTCACAGAACTCGTGGGAGCCGGAAGACCGGCTCCGGGTTGACTGCCCGAAGGCTGTTGAGATTTGGGATCAACAGCCGGGGCGTAAGTAGGCCGCGGCTTCTTAGCCGCCTTACGGTGTACGGCCCCTGGGTTGACGGAACCGTACCCGCGCTCATCTTGAGCGCTGGACTTAGACTGTTGTCTAAGTCCCTCCATGACGGAGTGGAGTTGCCGCTTAGCGACTAAGTGGGCAAACTCAATACGAAGACCTCGCTGGTCAAAGACATAGGACAACAGGCGATCTTCTCGGAGTTTTTTTAACTCCTGAACTGTGAAGTTCTTCAGAGAAACCCATCTCCAGAACAGGTCTTCCGCCTGGGTCTGGGTTGTGGTGTTCTCGGGCTGTACCCAAGGGTAGCCCCACACGGGGAAGATCCCACCACGGTCTTCCGGTTTCTTCCGGAGACTTGTGAATTCCTTGAGAGGAATTCGGTGTGGTGCAAGTAGCACACACCTAGCGGCCTCAATATCATTGACAAAGAGTGGTTCGACTTGAACCAAGGCGCGCTCATAGGCGCCACGCGAAGTGCGCCCATGGTTTAGACCACGAGGGGCCTTAAGGTGCTCCAAGAACATGGGAGACCCAGACCCCGCATCCGGTGGGTAGTATCCGCGAGGATACACCGGCGTGGGAGGCACAGGAGTGCCTTGCAGCTGAGCAGCTTGATAGCGCTCCTGCTGCTCATCGAGATAATTGGAGATCTCTTGGGGCTCAGAGATAGCCCTCTCCTCTTCCTCCTCGTCTGAGGAGTCGAACAGGGATCGGAATCCCTTTGCGATGGAAGACACTGAAGAAGGAGAGCCAGAGCTGCGCGCTTCTTAGCAGCAGCACCCTCACCAGCCCGTTTTGGAGAAGCTGCTTTCGCAGCTTGGGCTCGAGCCTTACCTTCGGTTAAGGTAAGGTTCTTGGCAGGCGAGCTCGTCGAAGCTGCCTTTGCCTCTGATGACTCAGCATCATCAACAGGAGCGTCCTGCGAAGGAGCGTCCTGTGCAGGAGCATCCTGTGAAGGAGCATCCTGAGAAGAAGGTGGATCCTTAGCGGATCCAGGAGAGTCCCCGTCAGACTCTGATCCCGTAATAATAGGGATGTGAAATTCCGGGGACTCAGACCCAGGACTGTGGTCCCGATAGGCGAACCGAGGGTTCGGCCTATCGTCGGGTGAAAGGGAGCGCGAGCGACTGCGTCGCGAACTCCCTTCTTGGCTGGCAGCAGCAGTGGTACGCTTGCTGCCTGCCTCGGAAGCCGCCTTGCGGACTTCCTTGCGCGGAGCGGCCTTGTCTTTCGACTTGGCCTTAGCAGTCTTCGACCTCGCGGTCTTAGACTTAGAAGGCGCCGAATCGCCGCGGGTGCTTGCCTTCTTAGGCATCTTGAAGGAGGTTGACGTGGAAACCTCCGGGTGTCTTGCGCGCTTGAAAAGGCTGAATGAAAGCCTAAAGCCACAACCGTGGCTCGTCGATGGGCATCGACAAAGGACAGGAAAGAGAGCGAAGCTCTCTTCCTAGCTCCTCATTGGTTGGGGGTGTTTCCAACCTAAGTGGGGGAGGATGTAACGGGGTTACATGAAAGGGGTACCCTAGAAAGGGTACCGCCTTTAGAAGTAGATATACTTCTGTGAGTATTTGTTTTAATACTCTGATGGAGTGGTGTGGACCACACTGTGGTGTGAGCCACACTACTGCCACGTAGGTTCGGTGGCTGAGAGCCAACCAATAGCATTAAACCTACCTTTTATATGCATAATTAGCTTAAAGTATAGTTAATTAGGAGTTTGTATTACAGGCCAAATGAACCTAATTAACTATAAATAAATCAGTCTAAAATCTATTCTAAACTGGCTATTAAGTCCCCTAAGAGCAGGGACTAGTGAACTGCCGCTCACTTAGAGTTTGTATACTCTTAATAGCACGCTTCCTCCAAGCAAGGTGCTCGTGTGACCCCGTCACAGCGGCGGCCATAGTGTGGCCATGCTTTGAGTTTAAAAGGCAGTTGCCTGAAACTTGGCTAGAGTATTGGTAGCGGTGCTACCATGAATGTCAGTGATCTACTAGCCGTATGACGCAGCTTATGTGGCTGTAGCCACAAAAGAGCAATAAAAATCATTAAACCGAAATAGTGACCATAAACTTGGTACAGTGTACCAAACTGACGTGGTATGACCCACAAGGCTGAGCGAGCAAGTTGTGAGCAAGGCTTGGGGGGAATTGTTGCGTGGGGCTCAGGTCGAAAGCCTTGCCCTCATTGCACTTTGGTAGTTACTGCGGCTGCTGTCTGTTATCAGCTGGCACAAGATGCAGTTGTAGTTGCAACTGCAATACTTACTTGAAGCCGTGGCTCGAAGAGCACCATGGCGCAGAGGGGAGTTTCCTCCTCGCAGTAGCGAGGGCAGGAATGTCTACATCGTAGTTATTCACTTTACCTTTTGCTTCCTACTAAGCAATACAATCGGCTGCAAACTTACGGAAGTGCCAGCTTCGCCAACACTATCTACTGTTTTTCGTCTCGTGGACGTACTACACTGGCAACCGATTGAGACGACAGACCTATTGGTGTTTTGGGTCCGGTAAAAGGTCATTCCGTCGACGGCTGGTAAAACGCACGATGATCTCACATGCTGCGCCAATTACCACTCGGAGAAACAACGTCCTCAATCAACCTTGGACTGAAATTCACAGCGATGAGATCGGTCACAAAGGATGCGAGAAGAGTATCGGACACGGAAATATTCGACGGGCAATTCTCGATCGTTGCAACAGTGTTTGAGGGGGGGGAGGAAGGAGGTCATCTATTTAAAGTTTATAGATTCCTGGAATCGCTAGAGGCGATGCCTGATTGACGTTCTATCTTGTGTCGAGCTGTTTTTGTTCTCGGTGGATATTGCATCTTGTAAACCATTCCACAATTGTGGTGGTACCTGATCTCTCTGGAGTACTGCCTCTTTAACTTCTGCTATGTCCCTTGCCTTGATTACTGCTACCATCGCTTTTTGCAAGGCCTTGTTACTTGGTCTCCACGCGGTTGATATTATGTCTTCGAAGCTTTTGCGTGTGGTTGAGTATTTCTTCATGGCTGCGATATTGTGTTGGGTCCCATGGATGATGAGTTGTACTGTTGAAAGTATAGCTCTTTGTTTGAGCTGTCCTATTGCTTGCTCGATCAGTCGGGCGTTCATCTTCTCTTCAGGTAGTGTTGTTTCCGCTTGGATGATGCCTATACACAAAATGTGTTGGGGGCGTTTCCCAGTAAGGCCCACAACCCCTTTCTTCCGGGTGCGGTTGCAAATTGTGCCGAGTGAAATATTACTGCACAACGATACAGAGCTATCGGTCGATCCGAAGGTTCAATTATTGTAAAAACTGCGTAGCATTGAGCCATCTTAACACCGATATCTTGAGTAGATGGTCTGGACGTTAGTCCTTGAATTACCGCTTTCGTTTGAAAATCTGCAACTTTTGAAATCATTCGTTTCGCTTCGTGACCGGAAACTTTTTCACCCTCGAAAATCTCGCGATTGCGGATTAGCCGAAGTGTGCATTGTGTGCATGTCGTCCAGACTAGCCAAATCATTTGCATTGCTTGATCATGACCAGCTTCCCAGTAGGGGACACTTCTTGTTACTACTTCAAAGAAGTTCGGAGAAACTTGTGGTGCATTACGAGATGCCAGATATGGCATGATCGCTACAAGCTCATCCCGATGAGGGTGGTGTCCAAGCCGTCGAGGTAACCACTCTCGCCAAGCTTCTTGCGCACGTGGACAGTCTGTGGCGATGGCAAGGACTGCATCTTCGCTCCAGCTCCTCCAACCCGCAATATGGTTGAGGCTCGCACAACGGCAAGCAATCTGGTTGCTGTTGTGCAAACAGCAACTTGATGTTCAACACGTACTATTGCTCTCCCTGCACTGCCATGAAGGCAGGAGAGAGCGCTCGCAAGGTAGATTGACTAAATCACTTTGCAATTGGCTTCTTACAATACAAGTAGGCATTTGCAGGGAGTTCCAGCTCCCAATCTTTGTTGTACACGCCACAAAGTTAACTTTAGTAATTGCGTGGACGATGAAGACACGCAGCGGGCGAGCGACTCAAGTCACGCCTGCGAATCAAGGTTTAACGACTACGGATTCAACTGCGAAACGGACTGAGACGGGCAACAACGATAACTACAAGTACCTTGACGCCAGCGGTTCCTCTGACTTCCGTTTCGATCATGCCTCCGTACGTCACTGGCATCTCCCATCCAGCTTTGGTAAAGTGGAAAAGGGAACGTCAAGAGTATGAAGATGCAATTGAGGCTCGCTGTGCAGCAACTGGTGAAGACAAGTCGAAGGCACTTCGTAGCGTCAAGAACTCGTTCAACCGCAACCTGCTCAATACTTTATGCAAGTTCGAGTGGGGTACGACCATCGAAGATGTCACGGAAGATCGCATTCGGTCTGAACTGGACAATATCATTCGTAACGTCATGAATGATGATATCGTTGATGTGGATGCCCTTTTTGACCAAAGGTTGAAGATGGACTTACGCGAGGCTGACGTAAAGGCCCGCGTAATAAACTATTTCATGTTGTGCGATGACATCATACTACAGCATGGACTGAGTAGCATGTTTTCAACCCCAAACGGGATCAAAGAGAAGTGCAAATTTCTCAAACAATATCTGGAACCTGTAGCTTTACGTGACGCGGTAGACACTCACCATCGGCTCGTAGACAGCTCCAGTAAGACCGATGAACAGGCTTTGTACCAGCTCGTAAAGGACAAGGCACTCGAACAGGAAAAGGTCTTTCGGTTGTTAGCTAAGAGAAAGCAGCATCCAGGCGAAGGATCCGGAAAATCTCGCCGAGAATCGAACAAAGGCCAACGTTCTGGTGTCAATCAAGGCAAGAACGCAAGGGTAGTCCGCAACGACACTGGGGAGCATCGCAACGTGGTGTCAACCCCAAAGGCGGAACAGAAATCGGCCACTAACATTAAGAGCAAACCAAGGACAGGTTGCTTCCACTGTGGGAAGGACCACTGGTTGAGTCAGTGCCCGGACCTTGATGAGGCTGCGAAGGAGGCCCTGCTCAGCGAACGAAAAACAAAAAAAGGCTCCGAAAGCAACACGAGCAAACGTTACCGATCAAAACGACTCGAGCAAACATCTGCAGTTACGAATGATGGTCAGATGACTATTGATTTGAACGGCAAGATAGAGCTACCGTATTGTGCTGATAGTGGGAGCGATTGGAACGTAATTTCGCGGAAACATGTCCAACAACTACAGCGGCAAGACCCAACGGTGAAACCTGTGAAACTCGATAGTGTAGTAGAATCTCGTGCTGTCGGGGGCTCACTACTAACTTCGACGCACGCCGTCGATATACGGTTGACACTTAATACTGCAGCTGGACCCGTACGCTGTCAGGACCCCAAACGTTGTCTGATCGTCGAGTCAGATGAAGATGAGGTGCTGGTTGGTAAAGCGCTACTTTCTGAGCTCGGAATCGATATTGAGCAGCAACTTGAGTATCTTGCGTCGAGAGGAACTGATGAGGATGACCCTTTCGAGGAACCTGATGGCATGCCGCCATGCAGACCTTCGGTTGGTGATGTAGTAATGAATGTCGTGGATGCTCTCGTACAAGACGCGATTGACCGCGGTGTCGTCGACGACTACATTGCCAGTCGACTCTATGAAGTGGTACGTAAATACGGAGGATGGAGACTTGAGTTGGGCGACGACCCACCTGCAAGGGTGCCGCCACTCAAGATCAGAGTAAAAACTAACGCCACTCCGTACCGGTGTAAGGTTCGACAGTATAGCCCAAGCAAGTCAGCCTTTCTGGGAAAATTCAACAAACGACTGGTTGAACTAGGCTGGGTGTATGAGAACCGTGAGAGTCGCTGGTGCTGCCCTGCTTTACCTGTCCGGAAGCCGAACACTGACGAGTTCAGGCAAACTACTGATTACCGACCACTCAATGCAGTTACTGAACCAATAGCTGGTGTGATGCCCAGTTTGGAGGTCGCACTTGAGCATTGTAAAGGCAAGATGTTCTACGCGATGTTTGACTTCTTGAAAGGCTTTTGGCAGCTGCCTTTGGCCAAGTGCAGGCAAGAGTTCCTTTCATACATGACGGACAAGGGAATCTTCACGCCTACCAGGGTACCTCAAGGGAGCACTGATGCTGCTCTGCACTTTCAATCTACTGTGGAAATGGTACTTGGCGACCTCGTAAACAAGTGTGTGATAGTCTGGATTGACGATTTACTGGTTTTTGCCAACACGCAGGAGGAATTAGTGGGTGCAATTGATGCTGTGCTTACAAAACTTGACGAGCACGGTTTGATTCTTAACCCGAAGAAAGTACAGTGTTCCTGAAGGAAGTACGCTGGTGTGGTAGGATTATCAACCAGCACGGAGTCGGACACGACCCTGAACGCATTCAGGCGCTCCGTGAAATGCCATCACCGACTACAGCAGCCGAACTACAACAGTTTTTATGCGCTAGCAATTGGATGAGAGCTGGTCTTGTCGACTATTCCCGCGTTGCTCGACCACTTCAAGAACGCCTTGATGAGGCACTATCAGGAACTAAGAAAACAAAACGAGCAGCGGCTGGGGTACAAATCGACCTGAACGCAGATGAAAGAGCAGCGTTTGAAGCCGTTAAAGAGTTACTTGGTAATTCGGCTATGCTGACGTACCCAGACCCATCCAAGCAGCTGATTATGCTCTCTGATGCATCGGACCGAGGCTGGGGGCTGATAGTTTCGCAGGTGAACGACTGGAATCCAGATGTACCCATCCATGAGCAGGACCATGAGCTTCTGGTGTGTATGGGAGGAAGTTTCACGGGATCAGCGCTAAACTGGTCCGTGATTGAAAAAGAGTCTTACCCAATCGTGCACGCCTGCGAAAAATTGGAATACCTACTACTGCGGCCACAGGGCTTTAGGCTCTACTGCGACCACCGAAACATTATCTACCTATTCTGCCCGAACAAAGAGTTAAAGCGACATGTACGCGGTAAACTGCTACGTTGGTCGACGAAACTTCTGGAGTATAGATACTCTATCGAGCACATCGAAGGTGTCCACAATGTGTGGGCTGACTTGATTTCGAGGTGGGGAGGCAAGCCATTGCCGACAGCACGGATCCACTCAATCAAACGCATTACACGCTCGAAACGCCACCGTCAAGGCATGGACAAGCAGAGTATGGCACTATCGCTACGTCCACTCGATCACGATGGCTTTGTCTGGCCAACCATCGACGAAATCAGTAGCATACAAGCTCTGCATGAAATTCCACAGGGTGCAACACTGGATGAGAATGAACTTTGGCGACTGGGGAACAGGATTTGGATTCCTCGCGAAGCACACCATCTAACTCAACGCTTATTGGTTATTGCACATTGTGGACGGAACGGACACCGTGGTGTCCACGTGATGGAGAATCATATTGGTCGTTTATTCAAAATTGGTGGTCTCAACAGAATGGTGAGGGATTTCTGCTCAAACTGTTTGCTTTGTCTGCACGTGAAAGGAGGGACAGTAATTCCCCGACCTTTCAGCGAATACCACCACACTTTTGAACGGAACGCGACCCTGCACTGGGATTTCTTGACACTAGGATATTCTTTTGGCTCTTCTCGCTACGTGTTAGTTCTTAAAGATGAAGCTACACACTTTGTCGAGCTCGTGGCGTGCGATAGTCCTACATATACTGTTGCAGCTACTGCGATTCTAGACTGGTACAGCCGGTTTGGAGCACCTAAGCTCTGGGTAAGCGACTCGGGATCACATTTCAAGGCAAAAGTGATCGCCGAACTCAATCGACGGCTGAAAGGACGACAGGAATTCATTTTGGCATACTCTCCGTGGAAAAATGGGTCGGTCGAGCGCGTGAACCGCGATATTTTGCAAGTTTTAAAAGCTTTGGCCCTGGAATTTCGCGTGAGCTTACACGACTGGCCATACTTGTTGCCGCTGGTGATGTCCAGCATTAATCATTCGCCGGTCTCGTCTCTAGCAAACCGTGCGCCCATCGAACTGTTCACCGGCCTACCATGCCCCAACACGTTGGATACAGTGTTTCTTCCTGGAGGGAAGGGGCGTGTGGCCACACTAAGCAACGCACGGCCAAATACAGAGAAACAGCTCGCTGCACTTCGTGAAAGCATCATGACTATGCACAAGTCAGTGGAGCTGAGCGTAAGAAACAGGACAGGCGGTACAGAGCCAGGCCTCACTTCAAGCAAGACGTAAACTTCTCAGTCGGTGATTACGTGTTGCGATCACGCGTCGATGAGAAGCTGCACGCGAACAAGTTACGCATCATGTGGGTTGGTCCGTACCGTGTTATAGCAAGCACAGACTACTACTTTACGGTGGAGCACTTAGTCAACGGCAGCACCATGGACGTTCACCCATCACGCCTAAAGTTCTACGCTGATAACTCACTAGATGTTTCTGATGAACTACTCGACCACGTCGCTTCCCAGGGAACTTTGTTGGCGGTCAAAGCGATCGTGGATCATAGACTCAACCCAGACATGAAGGCCCATGAGGTGAAAGTGAAGTGGCTAGGGCTTGAAACCATAGAAGACTCCTGGGAACCTTTAAAGACTATAGGCGAAGATGTACCTCAACTGCTGTTAGAATACGCAAAGAACGCCAACGATGATGATTTCCTACTCGCAGCAACTTTGGTTATCGACTCCAAGTAACAGAAACGTTCAACTCGCAGCGAGGGCCAAGTTACAGCTACATCCTGGCTAACGTGATGATCGACTTTAAGAGTTTCCAGCTTTTGATGCTCGCTAACTTTTATCTACGTGGTACCGTTTGAACACGCAATGGGCAAGATAGCTGCAAATGGACTGACCAAGTTTCAGATTGGTTGGACGCATATTGGCAATACACGACGTAGTAGAAATGGGCGTCGCCTCCTATTGGTCAATAATCGATTTGGCGACATTTGATTGGCTAGATTCCACATTTGGCTAAACGTTGCAAATCTTCGAGGATGCAACCTGTAACAGTGCAACGTGTTGAAGTTGTCGTCCTGTCTATGCGCTAAGGGGGACGAGGCATACGCGTCTGTACAAATCGGATCACTGGAGCCAGCAGATACGATACACACAAGTATTACATGGCCGTACTCAATTGCGATGTTGGAAAGCTTGGGGGGCAGTATGGCGATGGCAAGGACTGCATCTTCGCTCCAGCTCCTCCAACCCGCAATATGGTTGAGGCTCGCACAACGGCAAGCAATCTGGTTGCTGTTGTGCAAACAGCAACTTGATGTTCAACACGTACTATTGCTCTCCCTGGACTGCCATGAAGGCAGGAGAGAGCGCTCGCAAGGTAGATTGACTAAATCACTTTGCAATTGGCTTCTTACAATACAAGTAGGCATTTGCAGGGAGTTCCAGCTCCCAATCTTTGTTGTACACGTCACACAGTCCCACATAATATGCTCAATAGTCTCAAGGGAAGCTGTACAATGTTTATAAGGGCACCTTCTATTGTCAGGCCATCCAGCATGGAATAAATTCAGCGTTCTTGTACATATCCGATCTATTGTCCATCGCTGAAAGTCAGTGAGAATTCCGTCATAATGCCATATCTTTGTGGCTGCTGGGATTGTGCTGTCTTTGCCCACGCACTCTGGCTCGCCCCTTTCGCCATTTTTTCAAGTACATGCTGAATTGAAAACTGGTGACATCGACGAAGACGTTTCGACCTAGTTTTTCGGATGGATTGTCTAATACGTCTTGCTTTAACTTGCTGAGGCGCCTTCCACGGCGTAGGATGTAGATATGGTGTTGGTTCAAATGCAAGCCCCGCTGTGATTTGTTCCAACTTAAGGGCATGAACATCTTTACCATGAGCTTTGTCGAAATCTCCGCTTGTAATAATCCAGCTCCATCCATACGGATGTTGCAGCATTCGTATGATCGATGAAATATTACCAGGGTTGTTCCGTCCTATTATGCTACGATCCGTTTCAGCAATCCAGGTGTATGAATTAAACCATGAAGGGAAGTTTCTTGGTTGGATCGGTGCTAGGGCTGTCGTCCACACTTTTGCAGGAACGCATGCTAAAATACTGGCACACCAACTCCTTAGCTGCTTATAATGCGAGTCGTAAACGGTTTCTATTCTCTCGATGGTGTGAAGAGATATATACCAGGAGCCTCTAGTCGAACGCTTAATTTCATCAGTGTACATGGTCGAGATAGAGGGAAATCTTGCTGCTTCAAGGGTTTCCCTTTCCCATCCACGATACAACGATTTTTGTACCATTTGCTAGTTCTCCAGTAGTTAGTGTTTATACTATCGTCGTGATCTCGTTTCGGCGTGTTCATAATGCATTTGATCGTATCTCCGTTGACCCAAAACCAAGTTATTGTTTCTTGCAGTTCAATTACTTGCGATGGTAATATTTGCTGATTTTCCATCATGTTTTGTTGCTCCGTTACATCTCTCCACAAGTCTAATCGACCGATGTTCTGAACAGTTGGCAACTTTCCTGGTCGTGTTTTTCGTCTTGCTTTCTCGACTTGTTCTTTGCTCGTTGGATTGAAAGCGCAGCAATCGCGGGCCATGGGTGTCTTCAGATGCGCTAAATAATGCCAAGCTGCTTGGTAATTATCCGGTGCACTTTGTATCCACTGCTCCGCTTGATTAATCTGTGTAATTTTAAGCGATAGTTCGATATTTTGTAACCCAAGGCCACCCTGTTCTTCTAGTGCGAAAACCAACCCAGGAGCGAGCTTGTGTCGCGCTCTAACCTCAGTTGTTGTTCCTTTCCAGATTAATCGCTGTTGCAGATGTACGAGTTGTTGGATAGTCTTCTTCGATATCGATATGTGCAGTCCAGTGAATAAAATCGCCGGCAACACAACCGTGTTAAACAGCACTACGCGCTGTTTGATAGAGTTAGCTACCCGAGTTGCTACTTGTAATCTTTTCTTTATATTCATGATGTGGAGCTCCCAGTTGTACGCTGCCGTATCATGTGTTCCAAAGTGGTATCCTAAAATCCTGGCTGTTTCTCCTGTTCCCAGTACTGCATATTTGTGACAACGTGATTGTTTCCAAGCCGTATTTAATATCACTGTTTTCGGTTGTACATTGATGCCTAACACTTCTCCGAACCGATGAAGAAGCTGATTTAGTAGTTCTACCTGCCGAGTTGCCGATAAAAACACAGTGCAATCGTCCACAAACCCGTTAAATACGTGTCGTTGGCCTCCGGAACCTGGTATTTCCAATCCCTTGATTTGTGGGTGTGCGGAGATAGCCCTGCCTAAAAGATCAATAGCCAAGATAAATAATAAGGGCGCTAGAGGACACCCCTGCCTGATTCCAGAATGAATTTCCCACTTTGATGGTTTGATACCGATCACAAGATAACTTGAAGTGGTTCCATTATGTAAATTGTGGAGTATGTCCAGAAATTCTTGGGGGAATCCATATTCAGCCAGAGCAGTCAACATGAAGCTTCGATCTAATGTGTCGCAGGCTTTGTACTCGTCGAGACAAAGGATGGCAGGAGAGTCTGCCCAGTCCAGTTTATTGTCCTCGAAAATTGACTTTAGCATTGCTTGAACCATGGTCACACATTTTGTAATTAATCTACCGCGAACGAAGTCTTGTTATGCTTCGCTTATAATTCGTGGTAGAAAGTTGTGAATTCTTTCTGCATAAATTCGCCCCAGAATTTTATATGCCGTGTTGAGGAGCGAAATTGGCCGGTAGTCCATTGCATTTGATGAATCCCCTTTTTTCGTAGTGGTACAACCACTGCATCAAGGAAGGAGTTTGGTACCGCTGCTCCTTTTTGTATGACGCGGTATACTGCTACAAGACATTCAGCCATTTCCTCCTTAAAATCTTTGTAGAAGTCATGTGAGAGTCTGGTGGTGCCTCCTGCTTTATCTCGGGGTAGTTGGTCGATTGCATGCAGTACTTCTCCTTCTAGTATAGGTTTAACTAAGGGATTTTTCTCACCCGTTGGTAATCGTTGCGATTCTGGGATGGTGGGAAATTGTCTGAGTGTCTTCTTCATTTTCTGTGGATCGATCGTTGCGTGTGATCCACCCGTTATGTCGTTCCACTCACTCGCCATCTTCTCGGCGATAGACATCGGATCGGGGTAGTGGTGGCCTGGTGATGGCATTATTTTTGTGATAGTCTGATCTCGTTGCTAATCCGCATGCCGCTAGTAAAATTGTTTAATATTGACAATCGTTGGCTGTAGTTTTCTCCCGAAAGCTCGTTGATTTTGGCGATTTCGACAGTTTTGAGCGATTTTTTGCAGAACCTCTCGAGTTTCAGCTTGACGATTCAAACTTGAACAGATGTTGTCGTAGTATGCATTTAATCGTTTCTTGTCCATTCGTGACACCTCACTTAGCATGGCTGCAATTTGACCGGTAAATGTATCCCAAGCTTGAGCTGGGCAGCTTTGCTTCAGAAAACTTGTTTTTAATTTTTTTAGCCTTTTTCCAATTTGATGGTGGACCCACTTCGGAGATGCACTGTGAATGGGATATCGAGCTTTAGTTGTCCCTCTTCTACCTGCCTTTTGTAGTGTTAGCCAAAGTCGGACTTCTTGATGGTCTGAGATATTTGCTGGTAACCGCGCTTCTACCCATTGTGCTAACCCAGCTATGTCTGGACAAAGGTAAAATCTGTCTAGTCTGCTAGCAGTGCGATTTCTCCAGAAACTGTAGTGCGATTTTGGGTCTGGTATACTGTCTTCGTTTGCATGTGTAGTCAAATCTACTGCGTCCAAAAGGTCAAGCTGATCCGTGAGTCGTTCAAGTTCTGCACTTTCGCATGGATTTCTGCTTGGTAGTCCATTTGTCAATCTATCAATGGTCGGTCGCAATACTGCGTTGCTCCACCTAGTAGCAGTGGAGCTGCATTTAAGGTCCATCTACTTAGATCATTGTAAATTTGTTCTGCACCTTTGCCTCATTTGGTGCATATATATTCATGAGGGCCCAGTTGTAAAAATTCAACGCCATTCTTCTACCTGTCCTCTCGTTCTGGCTCCATGGCCTGATTTGGGATGCGATTTTGGGCTGCAAAAGAATGCCAACTTCGCCTGAAGAATCGTCCATCTTAGTCCAGTAGCTTAATTGATGTGAAGGGTCCTTGATGCCATACACCCGGTTCCACGAAGCCATAATTTCATCCATTTCTTCTGTTGTTTTGATATGTGTATCTTGCACAAATATAATATCCGCCGAAGGAGTAGTCAAGCGTTGTTTCCATCCGCAGAGCCAACCCATTCGTCGTTCCTTCTTAAATCCTTGTAAATTCTGCGTAATTACTTGTATTTCTGTTCGTTGTCGGTTCCGGTTTTTGTCTCCTGACCCATTACTGTAAAACAAATCTGCGATTTGTTGTAGTTCAGTGTACAGGTCAGTTTTTGAGTTCATAGCAGTAGTATTCACGGTAACTTATTTTCTAGTCTTCCATCATCTCTGACGTTACAGATTCCTCGGTTGGGTGCTACAATGCCAGATATGATTCCAATGCTGCCCAGTCTCCATCTGGCTGACATCCAAAGTAAGCCTTCTGCACTCCCGGATTTTGCTGAAGAGCTGAGACAAAGCGATTCAATACTTTAATAGTTGAGAACTGAATGTGCGCCGGCTGTCCTTGTAATAACCCGAGCTCTGGGGAGTACGCATATGCAGCCATAATTTTCCGAGAAAGTTTATCGGCGTTTCCTTTTCTGCATAGGTGTAATAGCTTCACCCTATCAGCTTTGAGTTTGTTCAAAATCCCCCACAATTCTGGAGAGTGCACGTAACTATCGTCCATCATAGTATTTCGATTGTCGCGGATGAACGAAGTCCATTGGGCGAAAGAGTGGATTATTCCGCTGTCCATCACAATGTTCTGGGTTTGCAGTTCTTCTATCCTCGTTTTTAAGTCTGTCATTCCTATCAGGAGACAATCAATTCTGTATTGCCGACTCCAATCCATAATGATACTCGCCTTGAGTGTTCGCAAAATATACTCAGGTGAATCCACTTGCTGTAGCCACTCCGATAGTACATTTGGGTGTTTTTTCACGGCTCGCTCCTAAGTGTTTTCGTCTACCGGAAGGCTAGGAAATGGGCCGTCACTGAAGTTTCGCCACCTTACTTCAAATGCATTCCATTCATTCCGTTTGGTGCTCTCTGTTCTTCTTCCTCCTCCTGAGAATCGACTTTTTGCAATGTCTGGAGGCTCTTTCGAGGTTGCATTTGCCACCCCTTTATCCTCCTCTGATGTTTGACTACCTGATTCCTCATCCTACGTCCATTCAGACGCCTCAGACGACCCCATTACTTCGTCATCTTCTTCTGAAGTTGCCCAGGTTTTTATTCCATCTAGTTGTAGATGCAGTTGCCAATTACGCTGGGTTGTTTCATCTTCTCCAGTTGCCGTACGCAGTAGATTAACTTGAGAAATCATCCCAGTTTAAGTTAGCTAGTAGTTTTTGCAGTCCCGGTGTTAATCCTAGTGGGCCACGGGTAGTAGAACCGTCTAGTACTTGTTGACACCCATCTCCATGTAATAATACTTCTCGTAATTCGTCTCTTTCTTTATCAGTAAGATCAGATTCTTGAATAGCTAGTAGTAGATGATTCTTGTTGTCCATCACAGAAGACTGATGTTCAGTTGTTTTTTTACTTGTTCTTCCTCCATCTCATTGTCCGCAGTATTCCCAACTTCGTCATCCTCAATATCTCTAATATCTTCCACATCAGGGTCGAAAAACCCATCCAAACACTTCCTAGATGGTGCTTCTCCAAATCGCAACCACATGTAGTGCATTTCTCCAAAGTGGAGCACAATGGGAAGTTGTCCCGACGCTTTTAATTCTTAGCAGTCTTGTTGAAGGGATGCTATCCAGTGACTAGCTTCAGTACTTCTATGGTTAAATTCCCCTGCCGACGCCAGCTCGTGTGACTTCGTAACTTTGCGGATGGGCTTAAAAATCTGATAACTGGCAATCGCTAGACCTGTGCGTGCTGTTACCAGGTATATCGATCTTTGGAGCAATTTTGCCATCATCAAAAGAGTCATTTCCGACCCCCAATACGTTCGTGATATGAACGCCGTACTTGTAGAGCTTGCGCTACAAAGATCCTGGATATGTTCTTGCAATCTCGTCTTGGATTCCTCAATGGTAAGTTCTCCTGCTTTCTTGATGTGTGTGCTCAACAGGATTTTTCGGATTTCATGGGAAAACTCAACATCGAAACCGTGTTCTGACGCTAATAGTACCCCCTTTTTCAGCTTTGTGGTGACGTTTTCGATTTTCGTTGTTTACTTCGGTCCTTCAAAACCTTTATTGAGGATTGCCATTGCCACTCCATAGAATTGACAGTTTCCAGTTCTTGGTGTCGGAACTGGGCTTAGCCCACATTGCTTAAGAACGTCATATCCCGAGACTTCACCGAGCGTAGCTACTTCAACTGCCTCGCATACTTTAGAATTGTCCTGAGTGATGTTTGTTCCACTTTTGCCTACAGATTCGGAAATCAGTCGGCTTTGCTTGGACAATGCATCGGGTCGTAGTAACACCTTCCAAGTTATTGGTGCTACTCCCTTATTTCCGCTTCTTTTAGTTCGGAGTCCGGATATCCAGCCAAGTCTATGATTTCCTTTTCAGTAGTACATACCTTGGTTTTCTGGGATACTTCTTTTTGCAGTGCAGCTGCAAACGCTTCCTGAGCTGTCATGCCTGGGCGAAAACTCTTATTTCGGGGTAGCATTTTCCGTTCTTCCGCTGGCGTTTGGATTGCCACTTCTTTTTCTGGGTTATTGTTTTCGCCTTTCTGATCTCCGTTTCCATTTAGCTTAGATGAACTTTCGAGGTCATCAGTTTGCGTGGGGCCCGATGTGGCGTTTCTCTTCTGTTCCGAGTCAGTTTTTCTTCGTTTCTGCTATCGCTGTCCACATCTTCTCCAATTCTTGAAAGCTGGTAACAGTGCTCTTGCGGAGTTCAAGCGACTCAACGTCTGCTGTAGTGACGTTAATACATCCGCTGTTAAGTGTCCAGGAGTCTAGTTTAGATCGGCACTGAGCCACCGTGTGTCCGGATGTTTCACAATTGTAACAGGGGTGCTGGGTTGGATCCTACATGGTGCACTAATATTTTTTGTCCCATCCAGTTCAAAAACTTTACTTTTTCGAGGAAACCTGGGCATCCTGGAGACTTGAAGTATATCTCCCATGTTCCTGTTTGAAACGTTTGTCTCCCATACTTGGGTTCTTGGAATGTCGCGAAACTCCCCTTGAATTTTGCCCGTATGAACGCATCCAGCGCTGCTTCATCTAGGAATCTAGAGACATTCAAGAGCTTTACTCGGCACCTGTCATGACGCTCCTCATTGTGAATTCCGTCTGACCCGACCTGTCGCTTCCAAATTATTACACTCCGTTGGCTTGGAGTTTCTCCCGGATGGTTATCTGCTGAGCACCCATCTCGGAGAACAAATCGTCTGTTCCGAAATGGTATGTGCTCAAAGACTTTTGCCCATCCAGTACTTGTTTCCCTTGTCCAAAAGCATAGATGAACCGAATGTCGTTGTGAATTATAACAGACTTGCTTTGTTTCTCCCAGCATTTGGGTCAGCATCAATAAATCAAACCCGAGTTCTTTTGCTCCCAGTAGTATGGCTCCAACCAGCCGCTCTCTTGTTTGGAAATCTGGGTAGATTGGGAATTCTGTTGGAAATTGAAAGTATAATTCTCCTTCGACTTGTGCATGTATAGTGTTCTGAATGGCGCGCAACATGTCGTTATCGCAAGTTCGTTTTGAGAATTGTGGGAGTCCTTGTGCCAGGATGTAACCCTCCAATAATCCTTGCGTAATCTTTTTTTCAAGTTCCGTTGGTGGGCGTAATTCCGAAGGAAAGCTGTGGTGTACGGTGTACACAGCCCGCATCTCTTCGATCTCGTCTGGGTTGTACGCATCACTACGAAATCTCACGATAGTGTTTTTCGCCTCCATTGGTTCATCTTCTTCTTCAGCCTGTGGTGATAGTGGGTTTGCTGCCCATGGATTTGTTGATGTCGCTGTTCTTACTTTAATTTCGTTTTCTTGAAGTTCAATAGTATCTGTTAACGACCTGCGCGAACCATAAACAGCTTCAGTAAGATCTCGGAGACGGTTTTTCCATTGAAAACTGGTAACCCCTACCTCCATCACTTCTGCCCAGAAAGCCGAAGAAGACCGTCGAGTTCTTCTTTGTGAAGGATAGGTAAATGATTTTTTCTTCTGATAGCTCGCCGCCTTTGTGCTGTTTGAAAACCATCCTAAATAGCTGCTGCATCATATCTTTGTCCTCATCCTCAATCATATCTGGTGAAACTTTTCCTTTATCTGCCCTGGTAATTCGTACTTTCGAGATGAAAGCATCAAATATGCTCGGAAAGTCTTTTATCGAGGGACCTTCGTCAGGCACTTCGAATCCTCCGTCAGGCTCACCTTCTGGTTCTGTAACGGGGTTACATGAAAGGGGTACCCCAGAAGGGGTACCACCTTTAGAAGTAGATATACTTCTGTGAGTATTTGTTTTAATACTCTGATGGAGTGGTGTGGACCACACTGTGGTGTGAGCCACACTACTGCCACGTAGGTTCGGTGGCTGAGGGCCAACCAATAGTTTTAAACCTACCTTTTATATGCATAATTAGCTTAAAGTATAGTTAATTAGGAGTTTGTATTACAGGCCAAATGAACCTAATTAACTATAAATAAATCAGTCTAAAATCTACTCTAAACTGGCTATTAAGTCCCCTCAGACCAGGGACTAGTGAACTGCCGTTCACTTAGAGTTTGTATACTCTTAATAGCACGCTTCCTCTAAGCAAGGTGCTCGTGTGACCCCGTCACAGGTTCCGTCTGTGACTTCGTTGTAGGCAGCAATATTTTGGTCGTTTTTTCTGTTTTTCTTGGATTTTCTTGATTTTTCAATACAATTTTTGTGGTCATATCGGGCATGGTGTCCTCTACGTTTGTCGCCGCGAGTTTACCCTCTGGCTTTATAGTGACTGGTTCTTTCCCTATGGTTTGCTTTTCTCGAGGAGTATCGGTTGGGTCCGGCGGCTCTCCTTTGTTCCCCATTAGATCTTTACTACAACAGGGCACTCTGTATCTCTTAGTTCTCCTTGTTGATGGGTCTGTTCTCTTTCTCACTCGATGGGGTTACTCCCAGTTTCCCCTGGTTAATTCTGGCCTCCGATCTCTCTGAGCGGTCAGTGGCTGATTTGGAAGTGATCGATGCAACAATGTTTCCGCGGATCGGCAAAATTTTCTGCATCTTGCTACTACTTGGAGTCATCATGCCACTGCTGTTGTTGTCAACATTCCGACAAAGCTTTGTGAAGCGCGAGCAATGCAGCGCTCTGACCACCCCACACTACCTCCTGGACGTCGAGTAGGATTCGCTATTCGCCAGCATTCCAGTACGTTTGAGTTTCCTGAGCTAAGTGAAGGTTTCCTGACGATAGTACGCATCATTTCTATCGAAGTCGCACTTGAATTGGTGGACAAATTGTCTCCACCTCTGCCACTACTCAAGTTCCCGCGCACAGCTCACCTTATCGATCTTAGGGGCTGCAACAAGCGACGATTTGATTAGCACCGACAGCGTATCGATATCAGCAGATGAAAACACTACCGTCGTCATCACCGAGAAGGTTGATGGTGCGAATATGGGCATCTCACTATCATCCGACGGAGCACTAATAGTGCAGAACCGTTCGCACGTCATCACTTCTGAGACGCATCGACAGTTTCGAGCCCTCGAAGATTTCTTGAACACACACCGAACCGTGTTGTATGAGGTTCTATATCATGACCCGTTGTTCCCTGGTCGGTTCATCCTGTATGGTGAGTGGTTTACAGCAACACGGAAAGCAAGTACCGTAGCGAAGGAATCAGCATCGACACCAACGGGGAATGTGACCTAGTATTTTTGTCTGGGGCCAAAATCTCAACTGGTATTGCCAATTTTCCTTCAAACCAATCTACGCTGTGTCCTGAGAAGCACCCAAGTTCGGGTCGTAGACTCCGTCGTATGCATCATCAGTACCCATGTAGGAGATACGATAGTCCGCAGAAATCTTCAAGCTGAACGGAGGCATGTCATCTACGCATGACTTGTCCAGTGTCTTTAGATTCCCGTCATTACTGACGTACGAAGCAAGTATTTTTATGCCGCATGTCGAACTTGTGGGATTTTCTGGTGTCAATTGTGTCCCCATCACCGTACCGTGAGTGGAATAGTTGAATGTGATAAGTTCCTTCTTGTCGCCATCTAGTGATGCCAACAACGACTCGGCATATTTATGCGATGTTTGGGGGTCCAGTTTGCTGCTCAGAATGAGGACGCTGGCTTGACTGGGGATCGTAGCGCTCTTGTTCCAGTATTCGTCACGCTCGTAGATGATCCCATGTGCAGCATAATCCCCATAACCAAGTTCGTCACATACTGGAGACTTTTCTTTAGAGAATGCACAGTACAATGGAAGCATCCAGTATATTCCATAGCTCACGCCATGGCTGTTGAAACGAGCTTTCATTACCGACATTGAAGGCTGCGGAGTCTCCCACATTTCCGAGAAAACGACAAGAGAGTAAAGCAGAAATGAGTAAAAAGCGCTGTCTTGAGTTGATTCTGCACTGACTTGACCGTAACCATTGACAAACTGTGTCAGAACTTCGACGTCATTATCATCGCAGCGACTCAACCGGAGAACGACAGGTGGAATAAATTTACGTTGTTCTTGATCCATCAGCATGTTGCCAAACATAGTGCGTAAAATCGTCGACGGTGTCGGGTCGGGTAATGAGACTGATAATTGCCTTATGATGTTCGCGCAAGTCGAATTGGGATGCTTGTCAAAAGAGTTTAGCACACTCTGCAGCGTTTTCTGTAAGGTTTTCGGTTTTTTGAAATGGGCAGCACAACTGCGGTCTTTTCCACAGAGACTGAGGAAGTGATCTCCGACTTCACCGAAGCTCGCATCCCATTCTGAGATATAGTAAAACTTGTCAGCAGCAGCTCCCGAAGTAGTTGCAACACCGTCCAAAACATATCCAGTCACCTCCGGTGGATTCAAGTGCATGATCCGCTCCACAAACACGGTTCCATAGCTGCAACCGTACACAGTAGTACTGGCACCATTCGTGAACTTCGAGATAAAGGTCACTACATCAGTAGCGGCACTAGTTGTCGAAAACGACGCAAGATCCCCATACTCGTTTTCGAGTGCTTGGGCGCAGGCTGGCACTTCAGATGGTTTGACAATCATACCATCTGGAGACCCTGTTGTAGTAGCTTGTGCAGCCACGCAATCCAAAAACGTGCTTCGACCTGTGCCACGATGGTCCATTGTATAGACGTTGACAGCACCTTCTAATTCAGCATGCAGTGCAACCATCGTGGCCTCTACTGCATACCCAACAATAAAAGTGGTAAGTACACACTAGCTCACAACTAATATTGCAGAAATATCACTTACACCCAGTCGAACCATCACCGGGTCCACCCTGGAGAAGCCAAACGTTCGATGCAGTCTTGACGTCGCCCTTGGTTGCCGTCATTCTCTTCACAAAGATGTTGACAGTGGGGTCTGCAAACTGCGGGGTCTTGCAGATACCAGGATAACACAGCGGGGCAGTGTATATAGCACACTCAGCACTCACACCACCGGAACTTCCCGCATCGGAGAAGGTATTGTCAGCACATGCGTACCAACCATTCAATTTAGACGATTTAGCTTTGGACGCCCCCGCAAGCTGAATGACTATCGCCGCTAGGGTGGCGAAATGGTAAAGTTGCATTGCGACTTGGTCGGAAAACAGGGAAATGAGGTAGTTGTTTGAATGGCAGCACCATCTCATTTACGTAAGCTCAGATGTATTTAGATGTACGGATAGAATCCATCTCAGTGGGGAAAGCACCGCTTTTTGTAACCTCAAAGCTCATGATTAGGACGGATGTTATCGCGGCTTTCGGCTAGACAGCCTATACACTTATGCGAGGACAAGGATTATCTCACCTACATATAGAGAGTTACAGTACTTGGTTAGTTGAGGAGCTGGCTAGGGCTGTCTTCCAAATACCACGCTGATCACCTCAGTCGGTCATCAACCCTCCCTCGAGACTGGATCCACGTAGGTACAGCACAACCTAACGTTTATATGATAGATATGATAGATGTAATCACTACCGAATTCCCTTTGTTATGGCATACGATACATAGTACCAACATAGACCAGGCGGCGCCTGTCCTGTCTAGCTGAAGTGAACGCTCAAGGCCTACAACGAATTGAGGTTTATCTGAAGTGTTCACTCAAGGCCAAAAACGAAATGGCATTTATTGTTGCTCATTAGTCTCAGCTACCGCGCGACACATGCCATCGAAATTGTCATCTAAGGTAAAAGAACCTATCTTTTTGTCAAGCAGCCGCGGCCGGAGCACTTCTTCGGCAACATCGTTAGCGTTCTCGTAGGGTTCAGTCCTCATTATCATCACATTGCTCAAATAAACCACATTTTCTGAAACCAGCCAATACAAGTAGCATCTCCCCAAGTGACTATTCAAGTTTGACTGAGGCAGCTCTGGGTAGAAATGGTTGATTATTTGCTGTATCTCGTTGTAGTGGTGAGATGATTTAGGATTTCTAGTTTGTGGAAGGAAGCATAAGACAATACAGAGTTCGCCTTCACCTTTCGACCGTATCCTCTTGGTAGACGATGGTCGCCCTTTTGGTCTTCATTGCTGTACGGGAGCCATTCGATGGCAAAATGAGCTGCGGGAAATACGGTTTGAAGTGCTGTATGTGATAACAAAGGATGCACACGGGTCTTTCCCGTTCGGCCTCTGATTGGCTGAATGGGTGGTGTATGCCATAACATATAAGGTCATAACAAAGGGAATTCGGTACTGTATTGTCGCAGTGTGATTACTGGTAAGCTGTTCGTAAGATTTGTCGGATTGGTTTCGCGTGAACGAGCGTCGTATTGTCAGCTAGCAATACGGAAATTCTCTGGATTCTAACCCAAACTTGTTGGAGGGATCCGCCTCCGTGATTTTACTATTGACGTTGCTTGTACGAACCGTACGAGGCATTCATAGAGACCAGACAAATGTTTCTCACGCAAATATTTTCTTGTAATATGAAGAAAAGCTGTAGCAGTATTATTAGAAGCGTTATTAACAATGGTGCTACAACTTTTAGTCATTCACGAGTAGTGAATCACGACATGTGGCACGCTGCACAACGCGACGTGGAGGTTGACGGACGTTTTGTTTTATAAACTGCAAGTGAAGCATTGACTTTACTACTACTGCACCTTTTTGTAGCATTCTAGGGCTTAGGCGCCCATTTGTGTTCAGTTTCGTTTGGGATGCGCGATCTGATCCGATAAGTGTCATCTTGAGGTTTAATAAGCAATACCCGAAGTGTTTTCTAGGAGGAATTTCCATAATCCAGTAGAAAAGTACTGGTTTTGCCCCGACTCGGTACCATAAATTCCAAGATACAGTACAAATCAACTAAGTTCGTTTTAAAATTGAACTCGATCGAAAAGCGAACTTAGGACTATATTTTGAGACTTTGTTTAAGACTATTTTCAGAATGCTCACCTATTTATACTAGTATGACAGCATCGTGACACTCATATATGCGCTTCACGCGTAGATCATTCATGATCTACGCCACGTAGTCGTGGACCGTAGTAAAGTAAGATGCATCGATTCTGATGGATAACCTACTAAACTAAATATTATTGTATGTTGAACAGGTTGAAGTTCTGCTGTTTGTGAATCCAAATCGAGAAGCGAGAAGAACGCAACGCATTGATCTCCAACATCCGCGCCCGCTAGGTAAGCTTTTCTCAAATGTATCTGGTAATAGTGCTACATGTACTGTTCTAATACTCTGCCTGCTGCAGATCTGCAGCGATGTCGAAAGAGAACTTCCATCGCCGAAAGAGGTACCCTCGACCTAATTACAATTGGTACCAGTTTTATATAAGTGTTTGTGTTGGTACAGTGCTGGATACCCACCCTAAAAAATATTAATATTAAGTCACTTTATTTATCAACAGTGCCTTGTACTATAAATTGAAATATAGTCTCCACTAATAAGTCAAGGTTGTTAAGTTCGGCAAAGCGCACTTAGTAAGTAATGTGCCTGTTGGCAACAATTTCTACTGTCTGAGGCCTAATCCAGTACTTATCTACTGGATTATGGAAATTCCTCTTATCAGGAATCTGTAAGCAGAGATTACCAACTTCACCTACCGTACGTAATCTATAAGACAGAAACTGTATTGCGACGGTAAAAACTTTTCTCCGTAGCTTCGTAAGCACAGCCGTATAGTAATAGACGCTGTGTATTACCGTCATCGCTACGATTGCGTATAGTACAAGTAGTTCGAGATCTCTTTCTCAACAATACTGTGGGGAATGCTGTTCTCAAATTACGAGAAGTTAACGGAAGCTAACAAAAAAATGAATTGATGCTGTGACTTTGCTTTTCTTATGTCGCATCTCCCCGAAACATCATTCTTTGCCGTGAGTATACGTGCCGCACAGTGTGGCCCAGACTGACAATGAAGCATACACGCATGCGTGAAATTCCCATTCTCATAACCTTATCTTGTCGCGTGTTTGTGATCTGCATCGTCGCGGATAAACGACCAGCAACATGATGAGCATTGCAATCCGCCGGTCTTCTTTCACTTTGCTTTTTACATCGCGAGCTTAAGGCAACTCAACGATGCGCTCCTTCGTCTTATCTCTAGTGACACTCGCTGATATAACAAAGGCCGAACTATCCTCGACAGACCCGTTGTGCAGCGGGCCCAACTCTCGCACCGTTCCTCCATCAGGTGCCTTCATGACGATACTGTATCACGGCTACATTGTGTAATGGAGTTACTAATTCTCTGGATATTTAAATCCAGAGTTTCTGGCGATCGCCAAGCCGTAGATTTCCTACTAAAATACATATTTGAATACTTTAGTAAATACATCTAACCTACATGCTGCACATTACGTCTTAAACAGGAAGTTCAACATTTAATTACCTGTTAGAGTTTATCTTATAATGAGTGGATGTTGACGCAGTCGGTCAAGAACGACCTTCCGTCAACATTACTAAATCGGACATTCATGAAACATTCAAGCAACAACGGTTTGGGTTGTCATGTTGTGGGATCCGGGTGGGCAGCTCGCGCTCATACGACAAAGTATCGTAGCAATTCACTCACTCCATAGAAATCTCGTTACCTTTGTGGCACTGCTCTCTCCATTATGCAGTCTTCATGCTCAAGTCTAACGGCGACGATAAACCAAGACTTCATCCTAGCCACCTGTATAAACACCGTATGCTAATCAACAAACCGACTTATGTTAGCTGTTAGAATTCCTGTTCTACTTCATATTGTGTGTTGCTAGTCTATTCACTAACTACCGAAAAGTGTCAAGGCCTTACAGTGGAGAAGATGCTCCTTGCCCCTCTCCGACATCCAACTCTGAAAATTCCCCAACGTTCTTCATTTTACGTGGCAGGGGCGCGCGTAAAGAGCTTATCACAACTCTATCTGATGGCTCCACTAACGATGCAATTCTTGGAGTACTTTAGGCCAAGCTAAAGTGTACTGGCCGAGTGCGCAAGACTACATGAGCTTGAAGGAAACTAGTCGTCGTCAATTGGACTGTGTGCAACGAGTCAGCACTCAGTTTTACTGAATCATCACGGAAGTGCTATACCCCGCCTTACCCAGCTAGCAAGCACAAAATGCGGACCCTTTAGTAGATTAGCGGGATACCCGTGGACAACAATTGTATCAGTGTATCACTGCCAACATCGACCCAAGCCATCATCGAATGCTTGTTCAACTATTTCCGCCGCTATGAAACACCCGAAATTCTAATCTGACAAATATCCAGAGCTTCTCCGGGCAACGCACGGCATTAGTTATCACGAGGGATTGGATTTACAGACGGTTTATCCAATGTTGGGACTGCAACATGTACCCACAAACGTTGCATATACCAATATAACGGTAATTGACTCATTTTGCCTCACCAGGCACTGTCCGCCAGACAGTACACTGAAATTAGTAATGTGTTACCGTACATCAAGTTCAATTTGTAGTGATTGGTACAGGCTGAACAAGTCCGCTGTTTGAATATCATAATACCTGGTTGGGTTTCGGAAATGGTACTTAAAGGAACAATAGGTTGCATGATATTGCGATACACTGGAAAACACTTCGGGTATTGCTTACCGGTATTAAACCTCAACTTATCGGATCAGATCGGGTATCCCAACGAAACTGAACACAATGGGTGCCTAAGCCCTAGAATGCTACAAAAAGGTGCAGTAGTAGTAAAGTCAATGCTTCACTTGAAGTTTATCAAACAAAACGTCCGTCATCCTCCACGTCGCGTTTTGCAGCGTGCCTCATGTCGTGATTCACGACTCGTGAATGACTAAAAGTTATAGCACCACACGCTTCTAATAATACTGCTTCATCTATTCTTCATATTACAAGAAAATATCCGCGTGAGGTGTAGTGCCTAGATAACCTTAACAATTTTTACACAAACCTTGAATTCCTGAGTAAATCATAGGAACTCAAACCTAAGTGACATCAGAGTATATTGATGGTTCAGCTCGTCAACATCACGAATTTCCAGCTTATGCATTGATTTCAAAGCAATACGATACAATTGATGTTGTCGGGATAGTCAATGTAACGGGGTTACATGAAAGGGGTACCCAGAAAGGGTACCGCCTTTAGAAGTGGATATACTTCTGTGAGTATTTGTTTTAATACTCTGATGGAGTGGTGTGGACCACACTGTGGTGTGAGCCACACTACTGCCACGTAGGTTCGGTGGCTGAGGGCCAACCAATAGTTTTAAACCTACCTTTTATATGCATAATTAGCTTAAAGTATAGTTAATTAGTAATTTGTATTACAGGCCAAATGGACCTAATTAACTATAAATAAATCAGTCTAAAATCTACTCTAAACTGGCTATTAAGTCCCCTCAGACCAGGGACTAGTGAACTGCCGTTCACTTAGAGTTTGTATACTCTTAATAGCACGCTTCCTCTAAGCAAGGTGCTCGTGTGACCCCGTCACACTTGGTAGCACTTGTAGTCAATCCACGCCTACGCGGGTAGATTGACTACCTGAATCCTCTGTGGCTCCTACAAGGTAAGCCAGGATGGATAGAGGGGAGTTCCCTCATTTGACCGACTCTCAGTTTGAGTCGGTCCGGAAGATGGTGGGCATCTTTGGAGGAGATGCCCTCCGAAGCTTGGCGGCTGCTACGTCGGCCGAGCAAGTCGAACGCATCGAGGCGTTCGACACGTACAAGAGAGGGCTTATCGCCCACGTACAGGGGCTGCAGACCCCCGTGGCTGAGATGAAGCCAGCCCAACCGAAGCCGTTGAGGCTTAAGGTTAACCCTTATGAGGGGAAGGAGGGAGAGAACCTCCACTTCTGGGTCCGAGAGGTTGAGCTCGCGATGGACGCGGCTCTAATCTCGACCGAGCGACTTCAGGTCGCTTTTGCCCTGTCCAACCTAGGAGGTCGGGCGAAGACCTGGGCGTACACGCGCGAAGCGACAACGCCGGGTTGTTTCACAACCTGGGCTCAGCTGTGTCAACAGCTTAGAGCCGCCTTCCTTCCGGCGAACTATGAGTATCGCCAGCGCTCGCGCTTCCTTGCCTGTAAACAAGGGAAGCGTGAGCTGCATGAGTACATCCAGGAGATGCGAGTACTCGCTGCATCTCTGGTAGGGAACCCCCTACCTGAACACATCAAAGTGACCGTGTTCATGGATGGCCTGAAGGTGGGCCCATCCCGCACACAGTTGTTCCGCGTGCATGCGAACACTATGGAGGAAGCGATCCAGATCGCCCTCCAAGAGGAGTACAGCCACCGACAGGCTCGTACTCCTACGTCGGTGTGGCAAGGCCACAATGCGTCGTCAGGCGCAGTGCAAGGAGCTCCAGCAGCTGGAGCTAGCACCGGGCCGGTACCCATGGAACTGGGTACGGCCGTACAGAGCTCCATCCGTTGCTACGGATGTGGGAAGCTCGGGCACATGCAACGTGCCTGCCCTGCGGGAGGGCACAGGAAGTTCCCTTCCAAACCTAGGGGCTCGAGGGGCCCGTGGCAGAAGCCGCGACCCAGGGCCAGGGTGTGACGGGGTCACACGAGCACCTTGCTTAGAGGAAGCGTGCTATTAAGAGTATACAAACTCTAAGTGAACGGCAGTTCACTAGTCCCTGGTCTGAGGGGACTTAATAGCCAGTTTAGAGTAGATTTTAGACTGATTTATTTATAGTTAATTAGGTTCATTTGGCCTGTAATACAAACTCCTAATTAACTATACTTTAAGCTAATTATGCATATAAAAGGTAGGTTTAAAACTATTGGTTGGCCCTCAGCCACCGAACCTACGTGGCAGTAGTGTGGCTCACACCACAGTGTGGTCCACACCACTCCATCAGAGTATTAAAACAAATACTCACAGAAGTATATCCACTTCTAAAGGTGGTACCCTTTCTGGGGTACCCCTTTCATGTAACCCCGTTACATCCTCCCCCACTTAGGTTGGAAACACCCCCAACCAATGAGGAGCTAGGAAGAGAGCTCCGCTCTCTTTCCTGTCCTTTGTCGATACCCATCGACGAGCCACGGTTGTGGCTTTAGGCTTTCATTCAGCCTTTTCAAACGCGCAAGACACCCGGAGGTTTCCACGTCAACCTCCTTCAAGATGCCTAAGAAGGCAAGCACCCGCGGCGATTCGGCGCCTTCTAAGTCTAAGACCGCGAGGTCGAAGACTGCTAAGGCCAAGTCGAAAGACAAGGCCGCTCCGCGCAAGGAAGTCCGCAAGGCGGCTTCCGAGGCAGGCAGCAAGCGCACTGCTGCTGCCAGCCAAGAAGGGAGTTCGCGACGCAGTCGCTCGCGCTCCCTGTCACCCGACGATAGGCCGAACCCTCGGTTCGCCTATCGGGACCACAGTCCCGGATCTGAGTCCCCGGAATTTCACATTCCTATTATCACGGGATCAGAGTCCGACGGGGACTCTCCTGGATCCGCTAAGGATCCACCTTCTTCTCAGGGTGCTCCTTCACAGGATGCTCCTGCACAGGACGCTCCTTCGCAGGACGCTCCTGTTGATGATACAGAATCATCGGAGGCAAAGGCAGCTTCGACGAGCTCGCCTGCCAAGAACCTTACCTTGACCGAAGGTAAGGCTCGAGCCCAAGCTGCGAAAGCAGCTTCTCCAAAACGGGCTGATGAGGGTGCTGCTGCTGCTAAGAAGCGCGCAGCCCCTGGCTCTCCTACGTCAGAGCCTTCAATCGCAAAGGGATTCAAATCCCTGTTCGACTCCTCAGAGGAGGAGGAAGAGGAGGGGGCTATCTCCGAGCCCCGAGAGATCTCCAACGATCTCGATGAGCAGCAGGAGCGCTATCATGCTGCTCAACTGCAAGGCACTCCTGTGCCTCCCACGCCGGTGTATCCTCGCGGATACTACCCACCGGATGCGGGGTCTGGGTCTCCAATGTTTTTGGAGCACCTTAAGGCCCCTCGTGGTCTAAACCATGGGCGCACTTTGCGTGGCGCCTATGAGCGTGCCTTGGTTCAAGTCGAACCACTCTTTGTCAACGACATTGAGGCCGCTAGGTGTGTGCTACTTGCACCACACCGAATTCCTCTCAAGGAATTCACTAGTCTTCGGAAGAAACCGGAAGACCGTGGTGGGCTCTTCCCCGTGTGGGGCTACCCTTGGGTACAGCCCGAGAAAACCACAACCCAGACCCAGGCAGAAGACCTGTTCTGGAGATGGGTTTCTCTGAAGAACTTCACAGTTCAGGAGTTGAAAGAACTCCGAGAAGATCGCATGCTGTCCTATGTCTTGGACCAGCAAGATCTTCGTATTGAGTTCGCCCACTTAGTCGCTAAGCGGCAACTCCGCTCCGTCATGGAGGGACTTAGACAGCAGTCTAAGTCCAGCGCTCAAGATGAGCGCGGGTACGGTTCCGTCAACCCAGGGACCGTACACCGTAAGGCGGCTAAGAAGCCGCGGCCTACTTACGCCCCGGCTGTTGATCCCAAATCTCAACAGCCTTCGGGCAGTCAACCCGGAGCCGGTCTTCCGGCTCCCACGAGTTCTGTGACGAGGGGTAACCCCGCCACTTCACAAGCAGCTGGCGCTTCCCAGAGCGCCGCCGCTCTTGGACGACCCGCTCCACATGGTAGTGGAGGTCGCCGTTCCGATCAAGGAGGGCAGGAGGAGTTCTCGCACGCGTTTGAGTACGAGGCTCCTTCTCAGCCGTATCCTTCTGGACCCTCAACTTTGGGTCGGGGCTCTGTGGGGTCCCTATTAAGCGACGAGGTCCGTCAGCTTCGAGATCGCGCCTATGTGATCGAGATAGCCCTTGGGATTGGACCTGGTGGTCAGGCTGCCTCTCAGGCTGGCAAGCCGGGGGCCCTTGAGGTCCTTCGCCAAGACTTGGACGCTCTTGGTCGTGAGACTCATGAGCTCCATGGGCGCGTTGACCGCCGAGCTCCGGCTGCTGCCGTGAAGGAGCTCCGTCGAGGCTTAGACGTTCTAAGCCATGAGGTGCATGGTCGGATGCCCTCTTATGAGCCGCAGGGGTACTCGTACCACTCGGCTTATGGGTATAGCTCTTACCCGAGCTCTTCCCATTCGGTACCGTCATACCCTTCGTATGACTCGCGTAGGTACCAGCCTGTATATCATTCGCAGGCTTCGACACCGGCAACTCCGGTTGTCCAGAGAGCTCAGCCTCGTTTCGAGGAGGTGAGTTCTCACCTTGGTCTTCCTCCGTCCGAGAAGGAAGACCCAGCGGATCGTGATACCGCTTAAGACGCCCCACGTAGAACGTCGGGTGCGTCGCCATTGACTTTGGGAGGTCAATGGTATACGCCGCGCCATGTCTGGCCAGGACCGCAAAGGGTCCGATGAAGCGGTGCTTCAACTTGTTGCTCCCTACGGAGCTAACCAAGTTTATAGGTAAATTCTTAGTATCTAAAAGTACTAATTCACTTTGTTTAAAAACAGTTATATTTCCTCTTCCTTTCTTATCTGAGTACTCTTTCTGTTTGTCTTGGGCCGATGCCATTGCATCTCTAACCCGGCTGATCAACGTCAGCCTGTCGTCTATAAACGACGACAATTGTCTTTTTAAAGACTCGGGCTCTATTTCTGAGACCTGGGAGGAAAAGGTTTTCCGAGCCTCTCCCCCACTTACGATGGAGGCCACGGTGCCTCCCCGCAAGGTTAGCGGCACCTGGGGGTGTCGTAACCCATTCAAGTAGAACGGGGTAAACCCCGTTGATGCGTGTACCGCATTGTTGAGTGCAAACTCAACCATAGGAAGCTGATCCGACCAGGATCGAGGTGCTTCCGCACAGATACTGCGAAGAGTATCTTCGAGCACGCGGTTGACGCGCTCCGTCTGACCATCCGTCTGCGGATGGTCCGCAGTTGACATCGTCAACTTAGTTCCCAACAATTGGAACAGGGTGTCCCAGAACGCACCCGTGAAACGCGGGTCTCTATCCGAGACTATGGTCTCTGGTAGACCATGATAGCGAAACACGCTATCTAGGAACAGCTGTGCAGCTTGTTTCCCGGTGACCTTGTCACGTACCGGAGCAAGATGCACCATCTTGCTCAAACGGCAGACAAACACCAATATGCCGGTGTTGCCCTTGTCATCGGCCGGCAGGCCGAAGACGAAGTCGAGACTCATCGACTTCCAGCAATCTGCTGGTACAGGTAGGCTCTGCAGTGGAGCCGAGGCGTGGCCCGAAGGCTTCACCCTCTGACATGTTTCACATGTCTTGACATAGTGTGCCAGGCACTTGTACATGCGGGGCCACCAAAATGTCTGAGAGACCATTTGGTAGGTCTTCTCCCGTCCAAGATGGCCACTTATCGGCGCATCATGCGCCTCTAGAAGTATGTCATACTTCAGATCCTCGTCGCTTGGGGCGACAACCCGAGGAGGATCTCTAGGGTCGACTCTGTAATGGAGTAACCCTTCGGCCAGATCATAACGATGGAGCTGCGCCCGCTGTCGAGGCGAAAGCCTGTCGACTTTGGCGTCCTTGTCATCGGACAAGAACTGCACCAGTGGTGTATAGTTCTCGTCCTCCTGATACGCCAAGCGTATCCGATCATATAGATATGTCGTGACCCGACTGACATGAGCTAGCTCATAGTCAGGTCGACGCGACAATGCATCGGCAAGCACGTTGAGCTTGCCCGGCTTGTATTCAACGTGGAAGTTGTATTCCGCGAAGAATGACAGCCACCTCGCCATCCGCTGCGACAGATGCGGCGAGTTGGTGGCAGTCCGCAAGGACGCGCGATCCGTATAGATCACAAAGGGCCTCGTGCCCAAGAGCTGAACTCTAAATTTGACAAGAGCGTACTTCATTGCAAGTAGCTCCTTGTCATGAACGGGATAGTTCCGTTCGGCAGCCTTCAGCTGCCTGGACTGGAAGGAGATGACACGTTCGTGTCCTTCATCGTCCTTCTGCAACAGCGCACAGCCTGTTGCATAGTCAGAAGCGTCACAGACGACGCTAAATGGCTTGTTTTCGTCCGGCAAGGCCAGGACTGGCGCTTGCTGTAAGCTCGCCTTGATGCTGTCAAAAGCATCCTGGTGCTGTTGCTCCCAGACCCAGTCGGCATCTTTCTTTAAGAGATCCGACAAGGGTCGAGCTAGTTCAGCGTACCCTGCGCTGTACTTGTGAAGATAGTTGGCTAAGCCCAACCACTTCCGGAGGTCCTTCTGCGACCTCGGGGTCGGCCAAGCCGCAATGGCTTTGACCTTCTCTGGATCGGCGCGTACGCCGACCCTGCTGACAAAGCAGCCGAGGACCTTTATCTCATCAGCTGCAAAGACGCACTTGTCGATGTTGGCATAGAGCTTGTTAGCTCTCATGACCTCAAACACTCGACGGAGGCACTTCAAATGCACCTCCATAGCCGTCTGGCCACCTTCGGCACGGCTATGGACGAATATATCGTCGAAGTACGTCTGAGCGAACGTACGCAATGGTCTAAACAATTGTGTGTTCTAGCGATTGAACGTCGCTGGGGCATTTGATAGCCCCTGTGGCATCACTAGCCACTCCCAGAGCATCCCACTCGGGGTGCTCACTGCGGTGAGAGGAATGTCACTCTCCCGCATCAGGATCTGGTAGTATCCGTCTACCAGATCCAGGGCACTGTACAGCGTACAGCCCGACATGTTGTTCAGCAACACATCCTTGCGAGGGATCAGCGTCTGTGCTGGTACCGTCGCATTGTTCAGCTTGTTGTAAGCATGAACCAGACGCCACTTCCCGTTCGGTTTACGAACGCAGAAGGTTGGCGTCGAGTGCGGGGACTTCGACTCCCGCACCATGCCCGACTTCGCCTTTTCGGCGAAGAAGGCATCTATGACCTCGCACTGCTCGCGAGGTAGAGGCCACTGCCTCGTGACACAGTACTTTGTGCCAGGCACGAGATCAATCTCGTGCCGAACTCCCCGATCCGGCGGGAGTTGGGATGGTGGGTGCTTCGACACCACATCCGAGTACTCTTTCACAAGAGGATACACTGGATCCTCCGGGTTCTTGAGAATCTCAGAACCCAAGCGCGTTGCACGCTGCTTCGTGAACCCCTCCAGGACATCCTCGTCCATTACGGAGGAAGAGTTCAAATCTTCAGGAGAGGTCTCCGGCTTCAGGAGCACCATCTCCGCAATCTCTCCGGCCTTCAACTCAGCCAGGAAGTCCTTCATGGACAATTCCTCGAGGTTCAGCAGTGCTGACACCTCTGGCAGTGCCTCCAGATGGACGGCACCTGCCCTAACTTGACGACCGGACACGCCGTCGAAGACATGGCATTGTTCTTCGACCGGCCGTGCCGGTGGAGTCTCAGACTCCGAGTGTGGTACTTGGTTATCCACACGGGAGGTGCTCAACGACACCTCCGCACTCGTACTGGTCTTCTTGACCCCGCGTGGAACTCTGTTACCCACGCTAGAGACGCATACTGCGCTCTTGATCTTCTCGGTCTCTTCGACCTCGTGTGGAACTATGTTACCCACACCGGAGGCGCCCTCAGCGCCCTCCCCAGCAGCCTCAGCTGCTTGCGGACCTATGTTACCCGCTTGCGGAACTACGTTACCCGCCTGTGGACCTATGTTACCACTTGTGGACCTATGTTACCCACACAGGAGACGCCTTTAGCGCTCTCCTCAGCAGCTCTGCTGCTTGCGGACCTAAGTTACCCGCCTGGTCAGTGCCGTCCGGCACTGCCACAGTCGAAGCCCGTACGGCGCGACGACTCTCAGCGTTGGGACTTGCCGTCGTGGCAATCCCACACGCTTGGCAATGAGCCTTGGTCTTACGACCGGATGCGAGGCTCATCACAACATCTTCACTGGAGTCGGTGACTCCCAGTACTTCTTCGGGCGCATAAGCGCCTTGGCGACCATCTCTGGCGCCCCAGTCCCGAACAGAGGTGGGAACATTACTCACCAAAGCTCTGTCGGAGACTGCGGGCCGGCTAGCCCCAATGGCTTTGCCGCGCCAATCGATCCAGGGCTCGTGCTTTTCGAGCCACGGCATGCCCAGGATCAAGTCGTACTTGTCCATGTCTAGGACAAGGAACGACTCCGTGCTGTCAAAGTCTTCAAACTTTACAGCCAGGTCCATACGGACCCCAGGTACGTTAACCACCGTACCATCGGCCAGTCTCACCGAGACCTGGCCCCTGCCTTTGCTTTCTCGCAAAGCATCGACATACTTGTCGCCATTCCGCGCGACCGTCTGGCGTCGAGCAAAGTTCGTCGACGCCCCAGAGTCAATCAGGACTCTAAAGGGATCTCCATATCCCCGTACACTCGCGTGTACCACGAGCAGTCCGCCGCTGCTCTTTCTCGTCTCGAGAGCACCCAGGCTCTCAGGGGCTAAGCCTCCATGGCGTGCGCCGTCCGCACTCCTACCATGGGGACTTAGATCTTCCCCAGTAGGGCGCCCCGCCCCTACTGGTGACCCCAGTTCCCCTGGCTCTTGGGTCGCGGCTTCTGCCACGGGCCCCTCGAGCCCCTAGGTTTGGAAGGGAACTTCCGTTGCCCTCCCGCAGGGCAGGCACGTTGCATGTGCCCGAGCTTCCCACATCCGTAGCAACGGATGGAGCTCTGTACGGCCGTACCCAGTTCCATGGGTACCGGCCCGGTGCTAGCTCCAGCTGCTGGAGCTCCTTGCACTGCGCCTGACGACGCATTGTGGCCTTGCCACACCGACGTAGGAGTACGAGCCTGTCGGTGGCTGTACTCCTCTTGGAGGGCGATCTGGATCGCTTCCTCCATAGTGTTCGCATGCACGCGGAACAACTGTGTGCGGGATGGGCCCACCTTCAGGCCATCCATGAACACGGTCACTTTGATGTGTTCAGGTAGGGGTTCCCTACCAGAGATGCAGCGAGTACTCGCATCTCCTGGATGTACTCATGCAGCTCACGCTTCCCTTGTTTACAGGCAAGGAAGCGCGAGCGCTGGCGATACTCATAGTTCGCCGGAAGGAAGGCGGCTCTAAGCTGTTGACACAGCTGAGCCCAGGTTGTGAAACAACCCGGCGTTGTCGCTTCGCGCGTGTACGCCCAGGTCTTCGCCCGACCTCCTAGGTTGGACAGGGCAAAAGCGACCTGAAGTCGCTCGGTCGAGATTAGAGCCGCGTCCATCGCGAGCTCAACCTCTCGGACCAGAAGTGGAGGTTCTCTCCCTCCTTCCCTCATAAGGGTTAACCTTAAGCCTCAACGGCTTCGGTTGGGCTGGCTTCATCTCAGCCACGGGGGTCTGCAGCCCCTGTACGTGGGCGATAAGCCCTCTCTTGTACGTGTCGAACGCCTCGATGCGTTCGACCTGCTCGGCCGACGTAGCAGCCGCCAAGCTTCGGAGGGCATCTCCTCCAAAGATGCCCACCATCTTCCGGACCGACTCAAACTGAGAGTCGGTCAAATGAGGGAACTCCCCTCTATCCATCCTGGCTTACCTTGTAGGAGCCACAGAGGATTCAGGTAGTCAATCTACCCGCGTAGGCGTGGATTGACTACAAGTGCTACCAAGTGTGACGGGGTCACACGAGCACCTTGCTTGAGGAAGCGTGCTATTAAGAGTATACAAACTCTAAGTGAACGGCAGTTCACTAGTCCCTGGTCTGAGGGGACTTAATAGCCAGTTTAGAGTAGATTTTAGACTGATTTTTTATAGTTAATTAGGTCCATTTGGCCTGTATATACAAATTACTAATTAACTATACTTTA